>JABUQX010031629.1:0-2500 GCA_015478945.1 Trachelipus rathkii
CCTAAAAAATAAAAAAAAAAAATAAAAAAAAGAGAGAGAGAAATTATTAAAGCAAATACTTATATTAATAAAATTACTCATTTAACCCCAAATTACCTATTTTAGTACACCCCAAAATCAATCACCATTAATATTTTACGAACTAAAAGGAATATGTGCAATTATTTACATCAAAACTCTTACATTTACACTTTTGCATATGATATTAGTCAGATTTTAATCCAAACTGAAAATTGGCCGAGATACAGACCTTAGTTTATTTTTGGGGTTTCTGAAGAATTATTTTTCTGGAAAAAGGAGGAAATTTTTTAATTTGTCACTTTTAATTTAAATTAAATCAATTATTAATATATAATATTTTTTAACAAAAAAAAACCTCAATTGAAGTTCCTAATAACAAGAATTATTTAAAATTATATATATATAAAATTCGTTATACCCCATGATACCCGTTTTCCCCCATTTTTATGGTATGTATATATATATATATATATTAATATATATATATATATTATTATATATATATATATATATATATTATATATATATATATTATTATATATATATATATATATATAAAGGTACCAAATATTAACAGTATTTACTTTAAAATTCTGTAATAAAATTCGTCTAAAAGGTTACCTACTTAAGGGTTAATATTAAGTCAGAACTGGCAAAACTATTAGCCAATACTATAGTATATTTTAAATGGGTTATTTTGGGTACATATGGAATCGAGGCAAACTAAATTTTATATTTCTTAAATATTAAAATTTTAATATATATATACAGTATATATATATATATATATATATATATATATATAATATTATATATATATATAATAATATATAATATATTATATATATATAATTTATATATATATATATATATAATATATATTATATATAGCTATATATATATATATTATTATATAATTATATATATATTAATATATATATATATATATATATATATATATAATATATAATATATATATATATATATATAGGTATATAGGCCTATATATACCTATATAAAAAAGTGGGCACTGTTAATGAGAAAGTTAACGCCATTAATCCTTAATCATTAACAAAAAAAATTAACTAGCACTTAAATCATTAATAGCGTTTTTGGTAAAGAATGTAATGGAAGTTAACGTTAATCGTTAACGTTAACCATCTTCAAAATATGTAGGAATAAGTAATAATAATTGTTATTTTTCTTTTATTTATTGATATTCATATTTATTTTAAAGAAAAAAATATATATATATATATATATATATATATATATATATATATATATATATATATATATAGAATATCTATATATATATATATAATATATATAATATATATATATTTTTATTGATCTATATATATATATATATATATTTAAAAAAGGGGGGTTTTTTTTTTTTTTAAGGCTGGGCTTCTTTTCGACTTACGTCATATTTTTCTACTACTTTCTGTTCCGGTGTGTGTTTACACACCCTTACACCTAATCTTGGGTACAAGAATAATAATCAATAATAATAATAATAATAATCAATAATAATAATAATATATAGCAACAATAATAAAAGCCTTCTTTAGGAGGGGTGATCTCGGTCCACTCAAAATAAAAATAAAAAATAATAATAAAAAAAAAAAAAATTTTTTGCTCATTTAATAGCCACGCGGTAGTACTACAAGTTTTATTTAGATCATCTTTAATTCTAGAAAGTTTTTATATTTTTAAAAAATGTCATAAATTAGGGTACAAAATGCCCTTCAATAGAATTTCACTTTTGAAAAAATTTGATTTTTTTTTAACTTAGTTATAAAAGAAAAATTGTGGATGGATTTAAATTATTTTTTCAGTGTATACACTCGAGTATGTTAGTTTTAAACTGGAAAAGTAAATTTTTGATCCAACAGTATTAGTGGCAAAATCACGGGCCTAACTTGTCTTGATCACCCGCTGTAGACCTTGGAGGGGTGAATCGAACCACCATTGTTTTTCGTATTTTACTTATTATTATTGACATTTTTATTAGTATAATTAATTTAAATATAATAAAAAGTTCTTATATTAAGTAAAAATAAAATAAAAAATAAATTTATTATAAAAAAAAACGAATTCAAAAGTGTCAAAATTTTTGAGCGGAGAGGGGTGAATCGGACCACCTTATTTTTATTCTTATTTTATGTATCATTATTGACATTTTTATTGCTTATTACGAATTTTAATATGATAAATAATTATATTACGTAAAAAATTAAAATTCAACCCCCTCCAAGGTTAGGCTGAATGAGCTTTATTTAAACTTAAATAAAACTATTATTATTAGAATAACATTATTATTTTTTTGTGTGCTTATAACACATAAAAGAATATAAGAGACAGTAAAAAGCCAACATGGGCCTATCGAGACTGTCCCAGCCAACCAACCACCAAACATGCTCATGCAAATTCACAAAAGCACACTAGGGGTTGTCAATTTGTTGTAACTACA
>JABUQX010031629.1:12500-45000 GCA_015478945.1 Trachelipus rathkii
AATAATAATAATAATAATAATAATAATAATAATAATAATAATAATAATAATAATAATAATAATAATAATAATATAATATAATAATAAAATAATAATAATAAATATACGAAGAGCCTATTAAAAATCCTATCCTTTCAGATAAGGATTGACTCTGGATTTGTTAATAATAACAAGCTGGTTTAACAGAAGAGGAAGGATATCAGCAATTTAGAGAAGAAAAGTCCTATTCCCTTTTATATAAATATTAGATCTATAATCTCCCTTAAATTCAATGTAAATTATTTATACATTTAATTAATTTTTAGTAATTTAAAAACTAAACTTCTTTAATTCCCGCCCCGCCCCTCTTCTCTAATTTTCCTTCATATAAGATATTAAATTTTTTTCCGTTATATATATATATATATATATATATATATATATATATATATATATATTCTATATATATTATAAATATATATATATATATATATATTTTTTTATATCTATATATAATATTTATATATATATCATATATATATAATATATATATATATATATATATTGGCTTTTTATTACATATGAACTGGTACATCACTGTAAGTTTGGCGTGGTTTTTTTGAGTTTCACGAGATTTTAATTTGGCGAAATGTTTGAGTCAATTTTTCGGAGATTGTTTAGCCTACGCTATAATTTAAAAAAATTCAGGGATGGCAGGAAAAAAATCAAATGAAAAAAATCAACTGATTTTTTTACTTGATTTTTTTAATAAAGAAATCATGATTTTTTTTATTTTTTAAATATATATATATTTTTTTTTAGGTTTTTTGTAATATTTAGCGATTATATACTTTAATCGAAAATAAAAATTAAATAAAACTATATATTAGGAAGTTTTTAATATATATTTTTTTTCAATTTTCAACAAACTATTTGGCATTGTAACCCGTAAGTCTGTAACAATCTTTAGGTTTCTGTTTCATTGTTTCCATTGTAAGATTTGAACTTAGAGCTTAGGGCCTAGGGTTAAAAATTGAAAATTAAAGCCAGATGCAGACTTAATTATATATATGTTTTTGTATAATTCGTATAATAGATAGTTGGCTATATTTGAATATTGTCTACTAATTTTAGCACCTTATTAGAAAAGACATAGATTCTGGAGAGGGCGCAACGAAAAGCAATGAGGAGGTAGATTTTTGGCTTTGAGAATAAGAATAGGCGTGAAGTACATTCTAGAGGGGTCAATGCGGCTTCTTAAGTATTATTCTTATTTATTATTTATTATGGGCTGTGGCTGGAACATTCTAGAGGGGCCAATGGGCTTCTAATTATTATTTTTATTGGTTGACTAGGACAGTCTAAAAAGGACCATGCGGCTCTTAGTATTATTCTTATTTATTATGAGTTGACTGGGACATTCTAGAGAGTCAAGCGCTTTTTAATTATTAATTTTTTAATTATTAAATTATATTGGAAGATCATGGAACAGTCTAGATAGGCCCAGGCGGCTTCTTAAGTATTATTCTATTTATTATTTGATATTTCTTATGAGTTGACTGGACATTCTAGAAGGGGCCAAATGCGGCTTCTTAATTATTAATTTTTTAATTGGTTGACTGGGACAGTCTAAAAAGGACAATGCGGCTTCTAAGTATTATTCTTATTATTATGAGTTGACTGGGACATTCTAGAGAGGTTAATGCAGTTTCTTAATTATTATTCAGAATAATAATTATGAAGGTGCATTAACCCCTCTAGATGTCCCCATTCAATCCATAATAAATGAAAAATAATAATTAAGAACCCGCATTGGCCCCTCTTTAGACTGTTTCAGTCAACCAATAAAAATTATAATTTAAGAAGCCGCATTTGCCCTTCTAGAATGTCCCAAGTCAACCCATAAATAAATAATAAAAAAGAATAATACTTAAGAAGCCGTCATGGGCCTATCTGGACTGTCCAGTCAACCAATAATAATTAATAATTATTCAAAATAATAATTAAGAAGCCGCATTGGCCCTTCTATAATGTCCCAGTCAACCCCATAATAAATAATAAATAAGAATATACTTAAGAAGCTGCAATGGCCCTAAAACTGTCCCAGTCAAACCATAATAATTAATAATTAAAAAATAATATCCAAGGCCACATTGGCCCCTCTAGAATGTCCCCAGTCAACCTCATTTTAATTAGAATAATACTAAGAGCCGCATGGTCCCTTTTTAGACTGTCAGTCGAACCAATGAAAAATTAATAATTGAGAAACCGCATTGGCCCCTCTAGAATATGTCCCAGTCAACCCATATAAATTAAGAATTAAGAATAAATTTATTAATAATAATAAAGTGTAATTTTAATGAATAGTAAAATAGTATTTATAATTAAGAATCCACATGGGCCTACCTAGACTGTCCAAGTCAACCAACAATAATTGAGAATAATAATTAAAAAGCCGCATTGGGCTCTCTAGAATGTCCCAGTCAATCCATAATAATTAATAAATAAGAATAATATAATTCAGAAACCGCATGGGCCTATCGAGACTGTTCCAATAAATTTAATAAATGAAATTAAATAATTAAAAATAATTTATTCTTAATTATTAATTGTTATGGGTTTACTGGGGACAAGTCTAGATAGCCATGCGGTTCTGAAATTTATTACTTCTTATTTTATTATTTATTTTTCCAAGTTCAAAAAAATTTCTAAGTTAGAAAAGTTAAGTTAAAGTTTTTTAAGAAAATTGTTTAGTGGCAAGCTTCTGGCATAATTCCAGAAGCTTGCCGGTAAAGAATTTTCTTAAAAAACTTAACTTAACTTAACTTTTCTGAACTTAGAAATTTTTTGAATCAGAAAATTTTTTTCAGAAAATATTAAGATCAATACTAGATATTTACCCGTTATATATATATATAATATATTTATATATATATTATATATATATAATTATTATATATATATAATTATATAGTAATATATATATATATATATATATATATATTACACATGGCGTAGGCAGGGGGGTGCAGGGGGGGGGGCACTTGCCCCCCTAAATCTTGGCAAAATAAAAAATTATGAACCTATGTGTTTGCCAGACGACGTTTTTAAGTGTTTAGTAGTAGAAAAACTGAAAAAAATACATCAATCGATAGATAATGAAGTAGTAATTACTAATTAATAACGTATTATATTATTTTTTCTAAAGTTTTAATGTGTTTTCGTTTTAATATTGGGTTAAAGCCAACTAGCTTTGTGCTTTTTATACAGCTGGATTTTTCTGACATTATTCTCCCTAGGAATTCAGATGTCCGATAGGATTTGGCGGTTTCAAAGCTGCTAAATCAAATCAAGGAAGGCGGTACCCGTCGATATGCAGCGGCAGACAACACATTAAACATTTGCAAGGGGGAATAAAAAAAAAAAGAAATAGTCAGCAAATTTTGAGACCATAATTTTATAATATATATATATATATATTATATATATATATATATATATATATATAATATATATATATATATATATATAATATTATATATATATATATATATATAATATATAGATAATATATCTATATATATATATATTATATATATATATCAATATATATTATATATATATATATATAATATATATATTATTATATATATATATGTATATATATATATATATATATATACTATATATATATATATATAATATATATATATATATATATATATATATATATATATATATATACTATATTATATATATATATATATTATATAATATATATATATATATATATATATATATATATATATATATATATATATATATATATATATATAATATATATATATATATATATATATATATTAAATATATATATATATTATTATATATATATATAATATATATATATATATACACTCGACCTTTGCCCCCTAAATGAAATCCTGCCTAGCCCATGTATATATATATATATATATATATATAATATATTATATATATATATATATAATATAATATAATATATATATATATATATATATATATATATATATATATATATATATATATATATTATATATTTTTTATTATATATTTTTTTCTATATATATATATATATATATATAATATATATAATATATATAATATATATAATATATATATTATATATATATATATATATATATATATATTATATATATATATATATATATATATATATATAGTATATATATATATATATATATATATATATATTATATATATATATATATATATATATATACTATATATATATATATAATAATATATATTATATTGTTTGATAATAATAATTTCTTCTATAAATTATTTAATTACTAGTAATTTCCTAAATAAATAAATAAATAAATAAAAAAAACTGAAAATTGTAAATTGTATACCTTAATTGATTCGCAAAAATAGCCGATTTCCTTTGAATGACAACACATGTATGTAATTTTCAAATACACTTTTTGAAATTTTCGCTCCTATATTTTCTTAATGGCGCTGAACTTCTAAATTTTCTGTGTTGATTTTAAAATGCATCTAATATTTTATATTTCAATAATGTCATCCCGAAGATGAAAAATATTTAAAGTTTCAAATGACGTCATAATGGAGCACTCTATATATGCCATGGCTAAAAAAATAAATTTGTCTTTGTTAATTATGAAAACCAAAACAACAATGGCGCCTGTATATTGGGTTGTGTTCTTGTTACCTCCTGTTTTGTTAATTTAAATATTTATATCTTTAAATCATTATGAAGGAAATGTCTGCCGGGCAATGCCAGGTGTTATGTATTGTACCTATAGACAGATAGTAAGTTTATTATGTCTTGGGGGCGTGGCTGTGGGAGAAGCCATGGTCCTGCCGTTCTTTTAGGTTCAGAAGGTTCACTGTATTCCCAGAGAGTCTTTGAGGAACCTGATGTCATCCAAGCTATTGAAACATGTAATACTAACTGCCAGCTAATTTCTTCACAGGCAGAGCATCTCCACCGAATGAGATCAAGATGTGCCACTTCAGCACAATTGACTCAACAGGAAATAAGAAATGTGGAGGTAAGTTGAGCTAGGTTCATTTTCTTGACTTGAAAAATTATGTTCAGTTTTGAGTATTAATAATATGAAAGGTAATATGGGGGTAATTGTTTAGTATTACTGACTTGAGTTCACATACATAGTATATTAAGATTATAAACATTTCATTTATAAGAAAGGTTTTAAAAAATTATTTGAAGTTTTTTTTTACAGATTTTACGGATTAACATACATATTTTACACATAGAGGTAATAATTTAGCTGAGGTGAATAAACTTTACAACTATTGTATTAAAACTATAAACTTTTAATTTACAGAAATGGTATCAAAAAATTCTTGAAGTTTTTTTTACCGATTAGCATAAATTATAAATGCATATTTTTAATAAAAATATGAAAAATTACGCTTAGGAAAAAGAAACTGACTAATTTCGGTTTTTTTTTTTAGTGATAAAACTATCGATGTTTGTTTCTGATTATTTCTATATCGATAAAAATAATTTTCTTTCGATAATTTTTTTTACGATTATCAACGATTCAATTGAACCATAGTATATATATATACTGTGATTGAATATACCAAACGTAGTTAATTAAATAAAAAATGTTAAATAATTAAATAAAATTAGAGAGAGAGAGAAAGAGGTTAGGCTTACGCCATATATAAATCGATCTACGTAAACTTTTACGATAACATACATCATGTCTATATAACATACATATGTCTAACTATGATATGAATGGGGATTGGCTTGAGTCTGTGGACCAAGAAAAAGATTTAGGTGTGATTATAAGCAGTAATTTGAAAGTAGCTAATCTGTGTTTGGAAGCTAGAAATAAAGCTAATAAGATGCTGGGCATAATAAATCGCAATGTTGTTTACAAGAGCAAGGAAGTAATAAGTAAACTGTATAATAGCTATGTTAGGCCAGTAATAGAGTATTGTGCACAAGTTTGGGCCCCTTATTTAAAGAAAGACTTAGATATGCTAGAGAGAGTGCAACGTAGAGCAACAAGGATGATTTCTGGGTTTGAGGGTAAGAGTATGAGGAGAGGCTGAGGAGAGTTAGGAATGTTTTCTGTTAAAGAGCGATTCTTCAGAGGGGACATGATACAAAGTCTACAAAAAAATTTAATCATTTGATAAAACAAAAGCCAAAAAAATTTTTTCCAGAGTAAAACATGGACAGGTGACCAGGGGGCATAATAAGAAAATTAAGAAGAAAGCAATGCCATCTTGATATAAGAAAGCATGCATTCAGTAATAGGGTTGTTAAATTTTGGAATAGTCTGCCAGAGGAGGTTGTTGAGTGTGACTCGATTGCAACATTTAAGAAAGGGTTAGATTCGTTTATGGATGGGTTGGGTATCATATAATATATTGACTAAGCCAAATTGGCGGGTTTTTAGTTATAGTAGTTATTAATGTTAGATGGCATGTGTGACCATAACTTAGTTATAAATGCATGTGGATGGTTTGGGTATCATATTTATATATCATTAGTTTTGAATAAGCCAAATTGGTGGATTTGTAGTTATAACAAATTTAACAAGCCCTAGGGTGCTTTGTGGATTTGCATGAGCTTGTTTTGGGTAGTGGGTTTGACTGGGACAGTCTCGAATAGGCCCATGTGGCTTTTTACTGTCTCTATATTCTTAATGTCTTAAAATTCTTAATATAGGTTAGGATAAGGCCTATAGCATATATAGCTATACTATATTATATATATATATATATATATAAAAATATATAATATATATATATATATATACTATATATATATATATATATATATATATATATATATATATATATATATATATATATATATATATATGGGAAAGATTTACATTCAAAAGGAGCTTCGTTCGTATGTAGATATACCTGAAGCGCGTGACGTCATAGTCCAACGTCAGACTCTTCATGGGTCACGTTTGACTGTGACGTCAGAAGTTGCGTAATTTACGCTTGTCGTCAATATATATTACTATAATAGTATATATATATATATATTATATATATCGATATATATTATTATATATATATAATATATATATATATATATAGAAATCAAATGTCCCAAATGGTTTTGAGATTTTAGAGTACGAATAGATTGTTGCTAATAAATGTCCCAAAAACTCATTTTTGGGATTTATTGTTTTTTGGGGTATATCACTAACGAATACCCACGGGTAGTCCGCCCCGATGTCAGGAGTCGGGGTTTCTCGGCCTCTAGGTGGACTACGGGGGGGACTAATCCCCCCCTCCGGGGATGGTCTCCGGAACCCCCGCTCTTTGGTCTTTGGTTGTCGCGGGGGTTTCTCCGACCATCCCCTCCGGGGTATGAAACGTCCCCCCCTTCGTCCCCCATCGGCTCGAACCCCCTAAAAAGGGTAAATACTCCATTTTAGGGGGCTCGTTGACTCACTGCCGTAAAAGTAACCCTAAACTTTACTGATCCACTATGCTGTAAAACTAGCCCTAACTTTTACTAATAGACTGTTTATTAGCTGCCGAAAGATGATATGGCCTTTATGTAGTTTATGTAATATATATATATATATATATATATATATATATATATATATATATATATATATATATATATATATATATATATATATATATATATATATATATATATATATATATATATATATATATATATATATATATTTTAAATAATTACCTGAATAAGTTTGAAATTTTTGCAGGGCTTCAAAAAAAATTTAAAATCATTCATCTCTTCTATCAGGAAGCGATAAATTTTTTTCTGCGAAAAATATGATTTCCATCACCTACAATAAAAGTTAAATTTCTCTCGTTGTTTAGTAAACCATCACATGAAATAGCAGATTGTATAAAACTGTTTTGTTCCAAGCTTAAATTGTTAGATTGCAAAAAAAGCCAAAAAAGCACTTTAATCATTAAAATATACATTATAATTATTAGTCTTCAAAAGACATGTACACTTAAACAAGATAACTTAAAAATGAAAAAAATATTATTTGGCATAGTCTATTCCCTTGTCTGTCAGGTTGCCAGTTTCATAACGCTTTTTTGCATATATTGTCAGATTCCACAGAAAGATAACATAGAATATATATATATATATTATATATATAGTAGAGATATATAAAATATATATATATATATATATATATATATATATATATATATATATATATATATATATATATCCCGCATATTCTGTAATATACGCAGTGTGACGACAGAATATAAAGCACTTACGCAAACCCACGTCACAGTATGACGTCACGCATTCATTTCAGCTATACGTACATACGAACGAAGCTCCTTTTAAATATATACATAAAGGCCTATATATATATATATATATATATATATTATATATATATACTATATATTATATATATATTATATTATATCTTATATATATATATATTAGCAATTATATATATTATGTACCTCGTAACCTGTCAAGTAGAAATTTATATGCAAGCTCCGTGTGACGTCATACTCACACGTCAGGATTTCCGTGTTACGTATATCTGTGAGGTCATGAAGCTATTTTGTGAATTATAATAGTATATATATATATATATATATATATATATTATATAATAATATATATATATAATATATATATATATATATATATATATATATATATATATCATAGCCATTAGGGGCTCGAGCCGATGGGAACAAGATTGGGGGGACGTTTTCGCATACCCCGTAGGGGAGTGGACGAAGGAACCCCCAGCGACACCAAATACCAAAGTGCGGGGGTTTCGGAGCCCTCCCCGGGAGGGGGGGAAATAGTCCTACCCTGTCGTTCCCCGGAAGGCCGAGAGACCCCGACTCCTGCATCAGGGTAGTCTACCCTTGGGGTACGCATTAAAAAAAAAAAACTATTATTTTTTAAAAACTGTGTACCCCAGAAAGGTATCCGATAATCGATAATTTGAACGATTATAACTATTTCGATTGTTTGGCAACTTTACGTTTACGTATATTGAAAAAAAAAAAAAAATTTTAAACAGAATTTTTAAGTAATATAAATATATAAAGCAAACGCAATATAAAATGAGCTCGCGGATTCCTTTGCAATTAATAAAAGTATATATATATTATATATATATATATATATATATATATATATATATATATATTATATCATATATATATTAGTATATATATATATATATATATATATAGAAAAATTTAAGTTGTGACGCAAGTAGAAAAATTTTTATGAGTACGTTGAAACTATCTGCGTGAGTTGGTATTAGATCGACTCAGTGCCGAGTTTGGGAGGCGATTGAGTCACTATATATTATTATATTATATATATATAGTATATAATATATATATATATATATATATATATACGCATATATATATATATATATATATATATATATATATATATATATATGATATATGGCAGTACTAGTACTCAATAGTACTGACCAACAGTAAAAAATAAATAATTTTGGGATTGGCATTTTTTTAAAAAAATTTTTTATTAAAAAAAAAAAAAAGGAAAAAGGCTGTAGCAATAAAAGTTATACACATATTTCAGAAAAAGAGTATATCATTTTAAACAGAAAAATATTATCTTTAAAATAAAAAAAAACGTATCAAAATATCTTGCCGTTCAGAGAATACAGCACTTTAATTTTTTGTCAAAAATCAAAATTGAAAAATGGTACCTGGGATGCCATCTTTGGTGGCCCATATTTTGGCTCAGAATTGTTTTTGGGCAAAACAAAAAAAATGTGTATATTAATTTTTCCTGAATTTTAACATATGTCAAATTCAAAAACATCTGAGACTATGAAGGTAACCCCCCTGCCTGAATTGATATGGAATATGCCATATACATATTGATATATTGATTTTGGACTTAGAATTTTTTCAGAAAATATGTGGAGTCCTGTGCTATACCTTTACTAATATATATATATATATATATATATATGTATAACTATATATATATATATAATTATACTATTATATATATATATATATATATTAAAATAAATATGTGAAATATATATATATATATATATATATATATATATATATATATATATATATATATATTATATATATATATATATAATAGTATATATATAATATATATTATATATGGTAAAACTCCAGTATTTTATCTAAATATTTTCTGAAAAAAGTTTAAAAAAATTTCTAAGTTCAGAAAAGTTAAGTTAGGTTTTTTAAGAAAGTTGTTTAGTGGCAAGCTTCTGGCATAATTCCAGCTTGCCACTAAAGAATTTTCTTAAAAAACCTAACTTAACTTTTCTGAACTTAGAAATTTTTTTTAAACTTTTTTCAGAAAATATTTAGATAAAATACTGGAGTTTTACCATATATATATATATATTATACTATTATATATATACTATATATATTATATAATATAATATATATATATATATAATATTTATAATAATAAACAACCTTTCGTCTGGACGTGATCTATTTTTAATATATATAAAGGGTATATATATATATATATATATATATATATATATATATTAATATATATATATATATATATATATGATTCACACTTTCTGGAAAGTCAGGGAAAGTCAGGGAAAAAAAAATTGGTCAGGGAAAGTCAGTAAAACGTGTTTAGAAATACTGCTGAAAGGCTTAGGGAATTTCCAAAAAAGTCATAAAAAGTCGGGAAATTTTAAAATTTACAAACACCAAACAAGAATGATCCATGGACCAAGTTACATATTTTGATATATTTTTTTTCCCTTGCTGTATAATTGTGGAATGAGAGATGTATTTGTGATAAGTGAATGAAAAGGATGGGGGGAGGAATGAGATTCCATAAATCTACTTCTATCCTGTTTCTTTCTATTTTTAGTTACTATTACCTACTATTTTTCCTATTCTGTTCGTAGAAGTTGTTCCAAGTTCATCCTTCGGATTGAAGGTGATTGGTATATTGGATGTGTTTTTAGACTTGGTATGACTTATGACTTAATCTTTTTATATTTTTTTCTTTTTGGGAAATTTTCTTTTTTAGGTGTTTTTTTTTTTTTAGGTTTTGACGAAGTTGATTTTTGATTTTTGTGCAGTTGATGGTATTTAATATTTATATTTTAACATGACTTCAAGCAAAAAAAAAACTTAACTTTAACGACGCAGTGGTTGGACCGTCAAACTGAACTTGGTTCATTTCTGTTCACAGATTTACAATGTCTCGTACTTAATATTTTGGAAAGATTTCTTAAGTCCAGTAAAATGCCTGCTACAACCAACAACCTAAGCTTTTTGCATTAGATTTACATGGCAAACTTGAATGCCAGACTGTGCAAATCAAAATGACAGAAAAGATATTAGAAAGATGTCCTCTGAAGTGCAAGCCTGTCCAATGGCTCTCATCATTGGATCCTAGTATAATTTTTTCATCAGCCAGAACAAGGGAAACAAAGATTTGATTTATTGCTAGAGGCATTGTACACCAATAATGAATCACAGATTCTGTTGCTGAGACGAAAAGCACTATAGCTTCTACTTTGCGAGTGACAGGGGCCCAGAGAGGAGTGCGGCCGAGGCCCAGCGGCGCCTCATTCTACCGCTTGGGAATTAAAATTCAAATATTTTTTGGATGTGATTGTCTTTCTAAGAGACTTGGATGAGTTTTTTTTTCTCTCATAGCACCTGAGATCATGTTATGCGGAATTAGTGGCAAATATTAAATATGACTGATATTTCGCATGGAAATGCACAGTGGAAGGAGGGTTTTCCATAAATTAAGCAATTTAAGTGGAGAATCTGAAAGAACATAGTCTGATTTCTCCAAGAACAGTGCACAATGCTATAAGATCTCTGAAAGTATTCATAAAGTTCCTATCACTCAAAAATGTTGACAAATGTAAGAACTGCCCTAGGAGATATGAAGACATCTCAAAGAGTCAAAAACAGAAAAGAAAAAAGAAGAAAGAATAAAAAGGTTGAAAAGAAGATTATCCATACAGATCAATAAACTTGAGAGCAGAGAAAGATGTTAAAACTGAAGGCTTTAACAGAAGAAGCCGCTATAAAATCAAAATTCAAATGCTTGAGAAGAAAAAGTAAACCTAAATTTCCCCATTTAGAACTTTTGTGATTACAGTGGGACGCTATTCACCTAGGCTAATTAATGTAAGCTTTTTATTTATTTTTCTTTTGTATAAATAAAACTGTTTTCTTTTGAAAAAAATAAAAAAGGAGGTGCTTTGGACGGCTATGGGTAAGGTATAGGCCTGATTACTAAAAAAAAAATATTTTTTAATTCATCCATGATGATGAACAATTTTAAAGTAAATTTTCCATAATTTAATGTATGAACTGATTAAATAGGCTGCAATAATAATTAATAGATATTTTATCCCAAAAATAACGAAATCAGACGCTGGTCAGGGAAAATTTGCCGATTTGGTCAGGGAAAGTCAGGGAAAGTCAGGGAAATCAATTTCAAAATTTCAAGTGTGAACGCCTGGTATAATATATATATATATATATATATATATATATCTATATTAATATATTATATATTATATTATATATATATATATATATATATATATATATATTAATCCTGTCTAACCTAACAACCTATCCAACCTTAAGAACTTAAAAGCCGTAGGAGTTACGGACCTATCTAGATGGATCATTGTTGCCCAAGACCTAAACCTAACCTAGATGGATTGTCATTGCCGTAAATGTAGACCTAACCTAGATAGTTCGTCTTTAACCCTTTGGCTGCGGCAGCTGAGTCAGCGTGTTACCCGCTCATAGACGGTAGGAAATACGCACATATTTATTTATCTTCGCTGTGTCAGTGCTGGGTCAGCGTTGTAGCGGAGAGAGGTGATTCACTCACGCTTGCGTTTTAATTCAAGGCAACCCAATCAGGGTAATTGATGGAAAAAAAGGGTGGGAGATTGAATTAGCCCGTAATGTGGTCGCCCCCTGCACAAGTGATCCCCTACTTCCTCACTTAGTATTTTTACGAGCAATGAATGGTGCTCCTATAATTATTTAGCCCAGATAGGAGCTTAAGCTTTAGCCTCCCCAGAGTCTTTATGTCACAGGGACCACACTTTAAAGCGCACAGCAGCTGTTAATTGGCAACATTTACCCTGTGTTTAGAGTAACACCTCTAATATAGCTATATAACAAAGACAGATAGAAGGATGAGAGAGAAAATAGTAGTTTTAAGGAATGGTTGGATTAACTGAATTCTAATAAATACAAGTTTATATAAGTTTATTTCAAATGATTTAATAGTTTTAAAGATTAATTAAACAATATATCATTAAAGATTAAATATTAACGAGTAACCAAACCGTATATTAATACAGTATGGACCTATTATTCTAGCAATACTACTATGAATACAATGACTGATTATATATGATAGTACAATATACAAGGGACATTCACAACCGAGATCAAGCATATACAGGTTGACGATGGTTTCTGAATGTCCTAAAAAAAAACAAATATATCTTAAGACTAAATTTTATGTACAATAATTAAGTTCAGAAATCAACATGACACAAGTGAATAGTGGATTAAATTCATAAAACTATGTGTTATCTAACCCTACCAGATTCCACTTCGGCATGCAAGACTATATAATAATAAGTATTGTAACCAATATTGAATACTTAAATTTGTATCTTTTATTGAGCAGTCATACGTCTGATTTTGGCCTATAAATTATCCCTAGTTGATTTAAATGAGGATATTTGAATTATGGAGCTCCCAGCCCCAGTTGTCTGTAGAACAGTAATATATTTTAATACATATTTCCCATGATTGAACATTAACAAAACAAATACATTAATACATTAATTATATAGCCCTTACCCCAAATATTTGGAACAAGTTCAGCGATTTATTAGCCTAGAGGACAGGAACTCAAGGTTCTGTCTGTAACAAATAATCATCATTAAATAAGACATGTAATATTGAATAATAATAATAATAAAGTAAGTTATGAAATGTGGCTTTTAGTTCTTTGTCTGTAAAAACATACCTTATCCAATCAGTAATTTAGAATCCTATGAAAAACTTGAATAAATAAGGACATCCACAAGCGAATTACAATGATTGAAAAGACATATACAGTGTACCTGCCTACTTTACTATGACATAGAATACTTTATACAAAGAAACAAGAAAAAGCTATGATTGCTGAAAAATAATATATCCTTGTAATACATGTGACATATATTTGGGTATGGCACATACACAAATACATGACACACAAAATTAATAAAGAAAATAATTAGGAACATAAATTACTTGAAATAATTATAAATATATATAAATTAATATAATAAACCATAAAACTAAACACATAGTGAACTGCACCTTCCACAAAAACCGATTGTGCAACCAAATTAAAATAGTATCTACAATTACCAAAGTTACTACTAGTTTCCTTAAAGTTAATAAAAAAAATACTTAAAATATAAATGTTTTGCAATATGACCTGCCAAGGGTGAGCTCACCCTTACATCCCCCCGTAGTAAATCTAAGCCCTCCCCTCGTTTTAACAAAACATTTATCTGTAGAAGGGCTCGGATAAACATGGGGTGAATGTTTACAAACTTTGAGGCATTAAGTCGTATATTACACATCCTGTTACAAATTCTTTTTCAGGATTAAATGAAATGAAATAGTAAATAAGTAACAAGAATGAAAATATAATAAACAATGTTTACCATGTCCTGTTACAAAATTCTTTTTCAGGAACAGGTAAATAATGTAAATAGGAAGATTGAGCGATATGATTATCCTCTTAGGCTCAATGGCGTCATTAAATTTTAGTTACTTTGATACAGACTGTTCCATGTCCAATATTTGTATGAAAGTTTAATATATTTCTTTTTCTTTCAAAATATATTCAATTGTAATTCGAGTACATTAATAATTCGTGGAAGATTTACGCTCATTTTATATTATTTCTTGGGCCGTTATAGATTCCACGCTAACGGAATAAAAGTTTCATATATCCAATTTACATTTTTGGGCCATATGTAGCGAACACAAGCCATTCGAAAATTCCTGAAATAAGATTTTTATATATTCATTGTTATTCCAATTGATAATAAGTTGTTAGATGTTCCTGCTCATTTGCTTCATTAGCAGTGAGTTTGGCTTATTGGTAACCACTGCAAGTAAAAACGACATTTTCTGGAAAGATATTAAATGAGGTTACCGACTGAACTCCGGTTCACTGGTCATCTTGTTCTTTGTTGAACGCAAGTCACAAGCCGAACCGGAATCCAGTGGTATATATATATATATTATATATATATATATATTATATATATATATATATATATATATATATATATATATATATATATATATATATATATATATATATATATATATATATATATAGGTGAAATTACGATAGGGAATCTTTGTAAGACAATAGCATGCCATGTCTTAGAGTGTATGCATCTCTGTGAGGGCTATTGCAAGCCTCATGCATATCACTTTGAATAAATGGTGGTCTGCTTCATACTTATATAATGTACTTTATTTGAAATTCAAATGTTTGGCGCCTCTTCTCTTCCCCAAGGGAAGGAGTGCCAAACAAACGAGGCTGTGATTGGTGCTTGGGCCCAGAAGGGACGCCATCAAATCACCCTCGGGAGTCTTGTAGTGAACCTCCTAGCGTGAGGATGCCCTACGAAAGTTGTGAGATTTAACCAAAGGCCGGAAGGTCAATTCAGGATAGGGAATTAGTGCTGTATCTTATTAGTTAGTCTGTGTAATTCTTAATAGTGCTAACGCTGATATATGCCCATCAATTACTTATCCAATTATTTAATGAAAATCATATTTGTCTTTGTCATCTAACTATCACAATAAAACAACTACGAGGAAAGTGCTCTAATTAATCCCCCCCATTCTATGATTGTCGAAGTGATTTCGGCCTAGACATCATTTTGGTAACCCCAGGAGCGACAGGGAGCAAAACCCCCTAATTGGAGTCAGATACATTAAAAATTGAAAAAAAAAAAAAAAATTTTTTTAGTTACTTTCTCGTCAGTTCAGGGCCTAAAATAGTGATAGTTGGATAAAGTAAATAAATTATTTGAGTCAAAAATTAATAACGTGAAGAAAAAGCTTCTTATTAATCTCATTTAAAAATAAGAAAAGAAAGTCGTTATTACTTCGAAAGCGAAAATTCAAACTCAAGCTCTCGATTTAGGCCTAAAAACCAACGCCTAACAGTTGACTCAAAACGACGCCTAGTCAAGTGACTCAAAGGCAGTCAGCAACAACAAACCCATAGAAAATGGTATCTACCAAGAAGCTGACTCTTAGGCTCAAATAAAGAAGTCACAAAAAGAAGGGAGGAACAAAACTCCCTCACTCACCCCAACGCTTCTCGCCCCTCCTCATGATGAGGGAGGCCCCATCTGTTTCCTTCTTCTTTTCTTTTCCTCTCCCTCAGGATCGAGTTGGACGACGCCAACCATCTTCTCGCGCCAAGAAGGAAAAAGGAACGGCGAGCGCGTTCCCCATACTGACTTGCCTATTAAAATCATATCAGCCCACAATAACATCAAAGTCAGTTACCAAACTTTTGACCCTTATGAATGTTATAAAATTGTTGAGTGCCACACCGATCTTCAAAATTAAAATCATATAGAAGATACCCACGAACGTGTTCGTTTGTTGGCCCCAATTTTGCCAACACTAATTTTGTCTCCAAAATCACCTTTCCCTCTTGCAAAATGAAACGCTTATCCGTCAGCTATTAACAAAACATAGAGAAGTTTTACCTCCCAGCCTTCCTTAAGAAATTTCGGAATCCGCGATGTCCTCAAACAAGGCATAAGACCGGATGAATTGCCCAGCGAGTATCTCCATCGTGTAAAAGGGGTATTGGGGAACAAAAGCTTCGATGTGTTGGTAGAACACAACCCCAAATCGCGATAGACCTTTTTCTTTAGAGCAGATGCCCCAGAAATATTCAGATGTCAGTGTATTCTTTAGCTGAAGACAATGATCTGGTGAGAAATGGTAAAGGTCGCAGATGATCTTTATAAGAACTTTGTTACGAAAAGGGAAAAATTATCAACACCAAACGAAGAACAGACCCTGGAGGGTCTGTAAACGTCTGTACGGTAATAAACAGACAAAAGAGAAACAACCTCGCTAACCCTCTTCTCGGCGCGCGCTAACAAGAGGCGGCAAACATGAAACTGAAGAGCAGCGGTGAAGGTCAAATTGCCCCGCCAGATGGCCGACCTGCACAAAACAGTGACGAGCCTCGCCCACTCTTTAGCTGTTCGTTAAAACCAAGCAGACCGCTGGAGAGAGGAAATTCGACACGGCGATAAAAGTAGGTCAATGCTACTCAGGATCAGACACCAAATGGGTACACAAAGGATTTAACAAGCTGTCCAAATCAATTATGGCTTCTATCATTCTCGCCTATCTCTTTCAAAGCTACAAATGTGAGAGTCAATGAGTGTCGCTAATGTAATCCATTACTATATAGTTAATAACCAGAGAAATGTCGCTCAAAATGTCCCATCATCGTCGGAAAACTGCTAACGAGGCTGCAAATTTTATCATCAAATAGCAGCCGTGAAAACCCTACTCACAATAGAAAAGTGAGATTTAATAATACCATCCAAGTGATAAATGAACCTATTACAAACAGTGATGTGCGTAATGAAATAAACTTACAAAATAAAAGTGCTGGTGAATTAAATCCAAATTATATCAATCATAATAACTCTATTAACATTAAATATAATAGTGGCAAAACTACTACTACTACTACTACTACTACTAATAATAATAATAATAATAATAATAATAATAATAATAAATAATAATGAATAATAATAATAATAAATAACAATGAAAATAATGTTTATCATTAAAAAACAATATGAACAATATTGATCCTGAAACTGATCAAAATATAGGTACGACTACCAGCACTACCCAAATGGAAAATATAAATCTCATTAAAAATAACAATAAAAAATGGGAAAAAAATGAACAAATAAATAAAAACTTTATCAATGAATCCTATTCAATTCACACAAATGTACAAGGAATGCATGATCCTTCTAGTTTAAAGAACTCTAAAAATTTAAATATGAAAAGTAGTAGTAGTCCACAAAACAAAAATATATCAATAAATAATAATGTTATATTAAATAATACTGATGTCAAACCAGGTCTTAAAACAAATGTTTCAAACAATTTTGGTAATGTACAAAATAACCCTTTTATTACTACTGTTAGTCCCTTGCATGTGGGATACGTCTTTTTTAAATCAAATTTATTAAATGGGGGGGGGGGGGGTGTTATAGACAATGCAAGTGAAAATGGAAGCAATGAAGCAAATATCCTGTCAGACCCAACTGATTTATGTGCTGATGACGAGCGCTGCTTAAGCAGTGAGATAGTTACAGCCGCTGTTGAGGGAGACAAAAGGGTTTGCAAGATTGACAATTTGACCTTATATATGTCGCTAATGACACACTAAATAAGAATCGATTATTTTATTAAAACTGTGCGGTTCTGTACCAGCGATAATTTTATCTTGCAATGCTAATGACCATCAAAAAGCACCAGTAGGATACCTACTTGCAGCTAACAACTCAAAAATTGCAGTCTATGGTATTAAAAATATTGAAATCGATCTGGGATTGGGGCGTAGATATCGGGATACTTTTTATATAGCTAATGTAAGTACCAATATTTTAGGATTAACCTTTTTAAAGAATTTTGAGATGGGCATTAATTTTAAAGAAGATTTATTATTAGATCAAGTTACGAATAAGACTTTAAATTTGAGTAGAAATATGAATTTTAATATTAATGATGTTCCTACTTCTTCCTCTTCAAATCTCTTCTCTCTCTCCCTCCTCCTGTGCATGTACGCTCATAGTTCTTTTAAAATTTTAAATGATTATATCGAATATTCAGAATTTTTGCAACCCTTATCTCCTTCAGAAAACCACTACGTAAAATTGAAACCAAGAAAAAGAGGTGGGAATGAAATCTTTGAAAATATAAAAATAAAAATAAGAGAATGAGCACAGCATTAATAGGTGAGGACGGCCAAATAACTACTGACGAAGAAGCCACTTATATTCCAGAGAGAGAGTATTAATAGAACTAGCCAACTCGTAGCCCTTAAACAAAATCAACATAAAAGGGACCTCCATCTCCCTTAGGCTAAGGAGGGTCCCTGCATAAACTCTATGCTCAACAAAGGCAGAACTTGAACCAACCTCGTAGCCACAGGATGCCTGCGCCGTCAGCAACTCACCCTGGTTCCTTTCCAATGAGTGTTCTACAGAAAAGCGAAAATCGAGTCAGAATAATTTCAGATTTTAGAGAGTTGAACAAAAGAGCTGAGATAGGAATCTATGGACTTCCGCATCTGCAGGACGCCATCTACAACCTGCAAGGGAGCCGTCTTTTCACCAAATTGACGTCACGCAGGCCTTTTACTCAGTGCCATTAGCCCCTGACTCACAAAAGTACTTTACCATCACTTCAAACATCGGTTCTTTCACCTACAGGAACCTTCCGATGGGTTACGTCTCATCTCCCTTTATCTTTCAAGCCTACATTGACACAGTCCTACAAGGCCTCCCAAATACTCAGGCCTATATGGATGACATATTGATTCACACAGAGACCGAGGATGAGCACAAAATCCTCCTGGAGAAGGTGCTAAAAAGGTTAAGTTATCTACATATCAGTTTAAATCCCGCAAAATGCCAAGTGGCCCAAAAAGAGATTGATTACTTGGGATATACTATAAATGAAAACGGCATCAGACCAAATCACGAGAAAATTGGGGATATCTTAGACACCCCAAAACCCAGGACCATCAAAGAATTAAGATCCTTCCTGGGCCGAGTAAGCTTTTACCGCAGCAGCGTCCCATTATTTTCTGAACTAACAGCGCCCCTAAATATGTTTTTAAAAGGTAAACCTTATTCAAACCGCCGCGTCTGTTGGAATCCCACTGCAGATAAAGCCTTCAAAAATATTAAAAATGCTGTTGAAAATGCTTCTGTACTTGCTTATCCGGGCACCTCTTCCACTTACAAAATTATCGTACATACCACAAATGTATCTACAGCTGCAGTTATTTTATCCACTACTGGAGCAGACGACCATCCAATTGCATTTTATAGTTTAATTCTCTCGCCTACAGAGAGAAATTATGACGAAGCAAATCGTCTGTTAGTCTGCTTAACAAAAGTCTTCAAGAAGTACGGCTATCTCCTCACAAATAAAAATATTAATATAGAAACCAACTGCAGAGAACTCATAAACAAATATAAAAGAACAAATGACGACAAAAACTTTAATATTCGTGAAATTAGAAGCCTAAGTTTATTAACTAGTTACAAAGTTTCTTTCAAATTAATAACAAAAAAGAAAAATCCCTTAGAAGAATATTTGTTAATAAATGATATCAATAATGTTGATCAAAATGACGAAGAAATTGGGACTACTGACGAAGCAAAAACATCAAAAATCACACCCTCCCCTACGAATGCTGTGATTGGTCCTCGCCTCAGCAAACTGGCCAATAAGAGCGAAGATCCCACACTCCACGTGGAGTCCTGTTCGAATTTTACAACCGCGTATAAATATCAAGAACTTTCTCCAACACTCAAAGCACATTATCACAGGGTAATAAACCAAAACCACACCCGTGCTGCGGTCGGCATTCCAACAAAGGGTGAAAAGGTAGACCCTTTAAATAACCAACTTGTAAACAAAAGAAATTCCGGGAATATTTCTCTTGAGAAAAAAGGAAACTTAAGCCCAAAGGGTTTGAGAATGAAAGAAAGAATAGAAATGGAAGAAAAAGAATTACTCAAAATAAGTGAAAAATCGCCAACTAAAAAGTTAGATGAAATAAATGATATTCTTACTGAGAATACTCGAATAAACTTAATTCAACGATGTAATGAAGCTCATATTGAATTAATAAAGCGCTTCAAGAAAGAAGTTAATTACGCTGAAATTAGTAAAAACCAGTTAGAAGATGAATACATAAATTTATTACTTAAAAAGAAAGAAAAAAGTTCATTAGTCATAAAGAAACAACCCTTCTGGTTCAAGAAAAATGAAATCTCCCTCTATGTTGATACCTCTTTAAACTATGCCAGAATCATTCTCTCCCAGAACAACATATAGATGACATTATACGGATGACGCATCTCCAAGGACACTTGGGGATTTCTCGCTGCCTCACCGCTCTAAAAATCGACTTCGTATTCAAAAGCATGCATAAGAGAGTTAAGGCACTTGTAAGAAGTTGTCCTCAATGTCAAATAGGAAAGACAGGTCGTAGCATAAATCCTATTTACGGAAAGTATAAAGAAGTTTCCTACAAGTTTCAAGATTTGAACTGTGATATATTGAAATTGCCTGTCTGTAGAGGATACAAGTACTTATTAACCCTCATTGATAGGTACTCCCATTATGTGTGGGCCTTTCCCTTAAAGGATATCACCAAAGAAACAATTGTTAAAACATTGATTAATCAGCTAATTCCGATGTGTGGAGTTCCCACCAACCTCATCACAGACAAAGGTAGCGAAATTTTACCCACACTCTGTTTGAAAGTGTATGATAAAAACTATTAGGAATAACTCATACAACTACCGCGAGCTACGCGCCCTTCTCGAACTCCAAGGTGGAGGTAACACATAAGATGATTCTAACCAGTTTAAGAACCATGCTAGCTGAGCCAGGCATGGAGAGTCAAGGGTGGTTAGACGTTTTACCATTCGTCTTTGTTCGCACTTCGGCTCGCGCCGATCTCAGAATCCGGCATCTGTCCCAGCAAATTGATGTTCGGGCAAGATATAAACATTCCTGACGGCTTGATAGACCCTTCTCTCCCAGACGAACCAAAAACCTATGATAATTATATTGAAAAACTGGCAGGACTCATAGCCAAACCGCTCTCCCAAAGAACTAACTTAAGAAACAGAAGCGTGTTCGTCCCCCGAAATTTAAAAGATGCAAAATATCTACTGGTAAAGAGTCAACAGTACAATCGTGGTAAGCTCTCTCCAAGATTCCACGGACCTTATAAAGTCGTAAAGATCACTAACAACAATGCTCATATTATAAAAGGGGATAAGGTGGTAGTTGAAAATCTAAGAAATGTCAAAATTTTCTACAACCTCGTTCCTGATAATCTCGTTCCTGACCCACCGGACCGCAAGAAAAACGCGGAATAAAAGAAGTAGAGAAAGTAGAGAAAAGAAATGAGGAACCGAGGTAAATATCTCTTGAGGAAAATAAGAGATTAAAGACGTTGTTATGGTAATTAATACGAGAACAATAGTGTTTTTTAAAAATGGTATTAAATATACATATTGTAAGTTCTTTCTCCTTCCACAAGTGTGTTTTCACCTGTTCTTTCCCCTTTCTCCACTTTAATATTATCATGTATCCAACTGAAGTGAGGGTGAAATATCTACTGTGAAGTCGGAACTAGGCCTCACCCCTATTTCGAAGCAGAGATCCCTTTTACACTCAAAGGAAGAGGTTCTTCACCCACCGAGTAATCTCACAGGTTGAAAATTACTTATCAGGTAATCTTTGTAAGACTAGCATGTCCATGTCTATAGAGTGTATGCATTCTCTGTAAAGAGGCTATTAGCAACCTCATGCCAATTATCGACTTTTAATAAATGGATGGTCTGCTTCATACTGCTATATAATGCACTTATTTGAAATTCTAAATAGATTTTTGGCGCCTAATTCTCTTCCCCAAGGGATAAGGAGTGCCATTAACAAACCGGAGGCTCTGATTGGTGCCTTGGGATCCCAAGAAAAGGACGCCATCCAAAATCACCCTCGAGAGTTCTGGTAGTGAACCTCAGTAGCGTGAGGATGCCCTATTTAACTAGTTGTGAGATTAACCAAAGGCGAAGAGTTCCAATTCAAGAATAGGGATATTTAGTGCTTGTATCATATTAGTTAGCTCTGTTGTTAATCTTATAGTGCTAACGCTGATATATGATCATTCAATTACTCTATCCAATTATTTAATGAAACATCATATTTTGTTCTTTGCATCTAAAACGATCACAATAAAAAAACTACGAGGAAAGGTGCTCTATATCCCCCCCATTTCTCATGATTGGTCGAAGTGATTTCGGCCTATATATATATATATATATATATATATATATATATAAACCTCAAATATAATATTATATATAATATTATATATATTAAAATATATATATATATATATACACACTACTGAAAGCAATAAGATTCCAATCAGGTGATCATCAATAAGATGAACAATGACGTAAAATTTAAGTCCCCTTCTCGAAAAATAACTTTCTCCAAGTCAAAATTAATTAGGTAGAGATTTAAATATAAAATAAAATAAATATATAACTTAGGAATGGTCGTTCTCCCTAATATATTATTACATTTATGCCAAATTTAAATTGAAATATTTTTTTGCAACCTTTTAAATTAGTTGAAATATTTTTTGTCCCTTCTAAGTATTAGCAAGTGTACAAAATTTCATCAAAAAAAACTCAATTTTTCACTTTTAAAAACCAATATTCAACAGTAGGTAAGGGGCGTCAGAGTAACCCAAATACGGGTCATTATATATATATATATTATATAAATATATAATATATATATATAAATATATTATATATATATATATATATAATAGCGACAATGACGCAACGATCATTCGTCATCTTCATCGTCATCGGCTTGCTTCGGTTAGTGTTATTATAATCGATATCGTCATCGTCATCGGCAAATTCGAATTAAAAGATGACCGTTATTGCCGATTAATTGAACAAATATTAGGAATTTTGAATAATATTAAAACTCAATAATAATAAAATAATAATAATAATAATAATATAATAATAATAATAATAATAATAATAATAATAATAATAATAATAATAATAAAAATATAAATATTAATTAATAAATTTTATAATATTTTTTGTCTTTATATATATATATATATATATATATATATATATATATATATATTAATATAATTATATATATATATATATTATATAATATATATATATAAATATATATATATTATATATTATATAATATATATATATATTATATATATAATATTATATATCTATATATATATATATAAATATTATATATCATATTATATATATATATATATATATATATTATATTATATTATACTATATATATATAATATATGGTGCAAATTGGTTTTAAAAACTACAACTCAATATCTTCAAAAAACTACAATAGATACAGGGAAAAGAATACATTTTGGAATCCTGGTAAAAATTTAGTGCGGAAAATGTAAAAAAAAAAAAAAAAAAAAAAAATAAATAAAAAAATTTTAAAAAAATTATATCTTAAAAAACTAACCAATAGCTACAGCGAAAGAATTACATTTTTGGAAATCCTGGTAAAAATTTTGACATTAGGAAATGTAAAAAAATAAAATAAAAAAAAAAGTTATTGTTAATAATTATAGTAAATATGATTAGAGAGCCTATTAGAGACCCTTTTATTTGGTTTATCGTTAAATAATAGACTTTCTATTAAATTTTGCCTTTTTTTTTTACTACTAAAGGAATACCCCAAGGGTATACCGCACCGATGGCAGGAGTCGGGGTCTCTCGGCCTTCCGGAGAACGACGGGGTAGGACTAATTCCCCCCCCTCGGGGAGGGTCTCCCGGAACCCCCGCTCTTGGTATTTGGGTGTCGCTGGGGTTCCGCCCTTCCCCTACGGGGTATGGAAAACGTCACCCCCTGTGTTCCCCGTCGGCTCGAGCCCCCTTACATTGCGGTGTGTAAAATACCTTTACAAATAAACTATAATTATAGTATATACTATGTAACCCCTGTTCTCAATAAAAATGAATAAAAAAGCAAATTATTATTTTCTTATTTATTTATTTATTTTTTTTTTTACATTATTCCTAACTAAAATTTTACAGGGATTTACCAAAAATGTATTCCTTTTCGCTGTAGCTATTGTAGTTTTGAGATATGAATTTTTTTGATTTTTTTTTTTTTTTACTTTTCCTAACTATAAAATGTTACCAGGATTCCAACAATGTATTCCTTTTCCCTGTAGCTATTGTAGTTTGAGATATGAGTTGTAGTTTTAAACAAAAGTTGTTAGTTTTTAACCAATTATAAACCTTATATATATAATATACTATATATTATATATTATATATATATATATATATATATATATATATATAATATACATATAATATATATATAATATATATATATATATATATATATATATATATATATTATATATAATATATATACCCATTTTGCTTATGGTATGTATGACATTCCAGTACCTAATGGTTTGCCTTTCTGTTTTCATCCACATATCATATACACATACTTATATCCACACCCTCTTCTAGACAACATCTTACAGACATCCCTACCCTTATATCCATAAGTGCAGGGAGGAAAAATCCACATCGTTATGTCCTGGCGTGTTTGTAGAAGGCGACTAAGGGACGGTGTTAGTTAGGTTGTCTGCCTACTACCACTTATCATTTGCCAGGAATCTATGCATGCCTCGGAGAAGGTCGCGATCGCAGTAAGAGCCCTTCTATCCTCGGCGAAAATGTATGAATCGTATGGGTACATGGAATGTCATAGGAATAAATGTTGAGGAGAAGAGGAGAGAGGTGATGGATGTATTTAGAAAGGGCAAATTTGGTTTGCTCGCTGTGACTGAAACAAAGATGAAAGGAAACAGTGAAAATGAGTGGTGTGGTGTGAAGTGTGTTTGTGTTGCTATGGAAAGGAATGAGAGGGGGATAGAAGGATTTGCCAATTCTGATGGAGAGTTGTGGTAGAGACTTATGGTAATTTTGTGTGCTGTGAGTACTAGAAGTCCTAAAGTTTAAATTTTAAGTTTGAAAAGGTCAAAAATTTGTTGTTGGTGCGACATATGATCCTTATCTGAGAAGGTAATGTTGAAAGAGTACGATTTTCTGGGATAATCTGAATGATATTTTGGATGGGGGGGAATAGGAGATTCAGTTCATTGCCACATATTGCCCATTCAAGGATTTTTTTTTTACAGTTTTCACACTCAACTCACGGGCAGAGCCTTATTCAAGGAGGGGTGTGTAGTACTCTCAAAAGTTCACTCTCTAGCGCAAATCGCTATGTAAGCACAGACGCAGGCCTTTAAGTGAGGAGATTAAATTCAGTAGGAATACAGAAGATGCGAAGAGAATTCCACAATATTAACAGATGGTGGCAGGGAAAGAAGGAAAGCACCACAGCAACTAGCCTGGATGATTACCAATGTCAACCACAATACTCTATATAATATTATTCTATATAGTGGCGTTCCAAGATACAGCACCTATTGTGCTACGAAAGCGTCAGTAAAAGGTGGTGGTACGCGAGGGATAAGTTCCCTCGAGCAGCTGCCGCTGCGGTACCTATAGAAGAGAATAAAGCACCAACATCGCTCTGCAAAGATAGAGGGGTCAAGTGAACTGGAAGTACAGAACAGTTTATAAGCCTTTTGCCGTTGACTCGACCCTGTCCAAAAGCCGGGTGAAACCAGAGCCCACCCCCAGATATGAGAGCACAGTACTCCATACATGGCGGATGAGACCTTTGTATAGCGGAGCAACTGAGAAAAGGAGAAAATTTTCACAGTCTAAACAGAACTTCCCAGTTCTTTTGAGCCGCCCTAGCAACCGTTGTGATGTGAGGTTTCCAAAATATCATTTTTTTGTTCATGTTAAGCCAAGGATGTTTTATTGTCAACCAGGAGAGACGACAGTAAACCGTCGAAAGAGACAGGAAAGTTAGAAGGTATTTGGAGAAGGAGATTTGTAAAAGTGATTGGGTTTTTTAATAGAATTAATTTCACAAAGTATTTCTATCATCAGCAGAATAAAATCGTTAAAGAAAAAAAAAAAAAAAATAAAAAAAAAAAAAAAAAAAAAAAAAAAAAAAGAAAAAAAATAATGAAAGAAGACGAGAAGCAATTCCAGAAGTAAAAGTGTGAGTAGAATTGATATATTAGTTAAAGAATGAAGGGTCGAGTCATCGGAATACGAGTGGATAGAGTTAGAGGTGCAGAGATGAGAAGATCATTAATGAAAAGTGAATAAAGTAGATAAGAACAGAACCCTGACGGAAACACCCTTATTAGACAGAAATATGAAGAAAGAAGTCGCCCCATCAACAAACAGCCGATTAATATGAGCGTTTGAAAGAAAGTAGATATACAGTAAGCAAGAGAAGGGAAGGAAACCCACAAGGAGGGGAGCTTTTATGAAGAGCAGTGCGCGTGCCATACCCCGTTCAAATGCTTTGGATATGTCAAGCGCAACCACGCAAGTCTCCGTAGTTCCTTAGAGCGAAAAACCATAAATCGGTTAGGTAGGAATGTATATATCGCCAGTGGACTTCGTGCAACGAGAGCCGTACTGGCATCGGATTGAGTTTCCAGATGATTTTACTAAGAGTGAGTGCGCTGAGAGGGGTTTCAAAGATTCTTAGATAGAATACTAAGTGAGAGCTTACAGGGCGATAGTAGATGATCAGAGTTCGGACTTTCCTTTTTTTCTGATTATAGGTTGGATATGTGAGAGCTTCCAACACTGAGGTAGGGAAAGTAGTTTAGTATTGAGACATAGAGAATTAGTGAGCGAGGGGCCGAAGAGATTAGCCTTTTCAGTTTGGAGAATTAGCAACACAATGATCAGATAGAATAAGAGGAGGAAGGCAGATTTACAGAAGTTGTGGAGATGAAAGATTTGTCAGTAAAGAGAACCAAGGAGGTTTAGCGCAATTTTCCTTGAGGAAAGCCAGCTTTTGCTCGTCGAAGAGTATCTCTGCAACGATTTTTAGCTGAATGAAAATTTAGCGAGGTGATTAGGAGGAACGAGAATTTTTCCACACCCATAGGCACTTGTCCTCTTAGCTGATATTATGAGCCAGCAGAATACAGCACGATTCGAATCCATGGATTATGAGATAGAAAGATTTAGTTATATAGAAAGGAATGAATTGAGTGATAAGAAAAATTTTAGAACTGAAGAAGGAATGAACCTGCTATATCCCTATATCATATCAGATTACAGCTCCTACTCTTATTCTTTTTTAAAATCTTTATACATTCCAATCATTATCCTTATTGAGTAGCCAATTTGCTATCATCTCCAAACTTGGCCTTACATTTAAGTCCCTGATCTAAATTATTTTATACATGTATGAGGAACAGTCACTTGACCTAAGAAATCTTTACGGACCACAAACATGTCTCCTCATTCCATTAATAAATTACTTCCATTTTCATTGATTAATATTATATTATGGATTATTATATTATATATTATTATTTATTAATTATAATTATAATTATTATAATTATTATAATTATAATATAATTATTATAATTATTATAATTTATATAATTATTATAATTATTATAATTATTAATTATTATTATTATATTTATTATTATTTATTATTAATTATTATTATTTTATTATTATTATTATTATAATATATTATTATTATTATATTATTATTATTATTATTTATTATTATTATTTAATTATATATATATTTTATTATTATCTTTATTATTATTTTTAATGATATATTATTATTATACCATTAGTACTACTTAATTTATTTTAATATAATGATTGTCAATATATTATTATTAATATTATTATTATATAAAAATATATTATTTATATTATATTATTATATGTTATATGTATTATTATTATTATTATTTATATATTATTATTATATTATTATTATTATTTATTATTATTATATTATTAATATTATTATAGTTTATTATAAAACCATTTTTTAAACTTATTTTTTATTAAAACCATATTTCAGGGTCTCAAAGGACATACATTGATGTTGCAATATGTAGACCATTTTTCAGATACTAGGAAAATTATTTTGTTATTATAAATTAATTGGTATAACTAAATTGTTAAATATAGTAATATGTAAAAAAATGTAATTTTTCTTATTTGAATAAACATATTTCTGATTCTGATTCGATTATTATTATTATAATTATAATTTAATTATAATTAAATTTAATAATTATAATTTATAATAATTATAATATATAATTATAATTATAATTATAATTATAATTATAATTATAATATAATTTATAATATAATTATATTATATTATTATTATTTTATTATTATTATTATTATTAATTGTTATTGTTATTAGTTATTTGTTTATTGTTATTGTTTACTGTTATTGTTATTTGTGAAGTTAAACTAAACTGATTAAATTATTATTATATTATTTATTCATTATATTATTATTATAACTATATGTATTATTATTATATTATTTATTATTATTTATTGAGACTAAGGAATCAAAAATCTTTGGAATAATTTCGGAAGTTGAACCCTCCTTGGACCTCCTGATCATATAGCCTTATATATTTATATATATATATATTATTATATATATATATATATATTATATATATATATATATATATATATATATATTATATATTATTTATATATATATATATCTATATATATATTATATATATTATATATATATATATATTTATTAATATATATATATATATATATATATATATATATATATATATTATAATAAATATATATATATAGATGAGAGAGAGAGAGAGAGAGAAGAGAGAGAAATTTTTAAAAGTTTTTTCAATTAATCGTCATCTCATCGAATCGTATTCGCAAAAACTTTGTCTCTACATCTTAGTCTATCGTCCATCGTCATCGGCCAAAAATGTTCATAATCGTCCACATCACTAATATTATATATATATATTATATATATATAATTATATAAATAATAAATTATTATTATATATATACAGTACTTGGCATATTATTAGGATTTTTTTAAAATTTGCTTTTTTTGAATAAAAAGGTTATTGAATTAATTAATTTCAATTTTTGAATTTATTTAATTACTACAGGACAATATAAATATTTTAGTACTTGGTTTGGGCACCTTTGGCACCCGCAAGTGCTTTAACGCGACTGGGCATGCCAGCAATTGAAGTTCTGCACAAATTTCGGATTTTTTCAGAATGAAACCAAACCTGAATATCACGTTCTATGAGTTTTACTTTGGTCGTAATTGGAACATCGTGTATTTATCTTTCGACACGACACAAATCTCAATAGGGTTCATGTCAAGGTGATATTCCCAGGCCATGGATTAGTAACCTCTTAACGCCTTTTTAGTGCAAACCATCTCTTTTACTGACTTCGCTGATGACACAGGGCGGATCCTGTTGATAAAAATATACTCGCACCACGCTCTATCTGCCAAACCAATCCCTTTGTTATGAAGGTTAGTTAAACGGGAGCTCTTGTAAGTAACATTTATATACTTATGCTGGTCACTATTGTGCCTTCTAACAAATTCAATACAATCGACTTGGGCCTAGATGAATCAGACACAGTGGCACTCCACACCATGATTTTCTTGTGGGAAATCTTATCGATATTCTTTTCGAGGCATTGGGTTCTTTAAAGACTTCCTCACCCTATTACACCGCTCACTCTCTCCGTCTGCACATCTCGATTCATCAAGCCCTCATGCAATGTTGCGAGTTACAAATCAAAGAATAGAATCTGGAAGCAAAATGATATACTTGTTAAATACATTCAAAATAGGAAAACTATAAGGAATAGTGTGCATAGTTAAGGCGTGTGATGTCACATAGCTCAAAAAACAGTACAGAAATTCATGACTTTTAAACATAGATGTTGCATAATTCAATTATTTACTTAGGTAAAATAATATAGTGATCATGTTTCATAGTGTTTTATGTTGAAGACTATTTATTTTAAAGGCTAATAAACAAATGACTATGTGGATGTTATGAGGTGATAAAGAAAAATAATAGTTATCGATTCACTCATACTACCCTGCCTCACATTTGCATCTCTATGTAATGTCCAAATGAATATAGTAGTCAGCATCTCTGCTCAGGCCGTTCCAACTATATATTACTGCCCGTTTCATTCTTAAAGTAGTCTAGGCTTCTTGGACGATTAGGTTTTATCATAGCATCTATAACCTCCCTATTGCTCGGTATAACTGATCAGTAGTAAACTAGAGTGAATCCCCTCTGTCTGATGAGAAATTGCGAAGATTACTACAAAATCCAGCTCTAAATTCTATTGTTTTTTCAGGCCATTATACTGTACAGTTGCTCTTTATAAACGTGCTCCTCACTGAGTTTGACACGATTGTTTGTTTATTTGCTTTTCTCTCTCTTATACACATTTGTGAACCACCCTATTGAGCTCCCAACCTGTGTGACCGTATTCAATTCACTATCTTAATATTATAACTGTTTTGAGTTGAAACCCCAAGGTTTTGCTGCTATGTTTCTTCTGTTTTAAGTTGCTCACTTGCAATAACACATTAATTTGTCCGACTTTCCGTGGACTCAAATCACTAACTTTACCCATATTTGGATCACTTTTATAAACTACCAAAATATCTGAAAATAATGGTATTATTATTAAAATAATACAATAAAACACTAGTATACACTAATTTTAACAAATAATAAAAGGTGTAAAACATCGATAACACACACAACTCCCGTGAAAGCAGGACAGAACAATAATAGAAACGTAAAAATATAATAACACCACTGAATAATGTCACCATTAAATCTGTCATCTGTTTGGCCAGATACTGCCACACAAACTTTAAGTTGGTAAATAAATAGTATTAAAATCATTTTTAGATTATTTATCCATGCCAATCTTGTATTAAAATCAGTCATAAAAGTTGATAAAAATAATATAAAATTATCAAAATAGACCTTTTCAGTCGAAGAGGGCAATTTTTAAAAATCTTACAATAAATTAATGCCATGATACTGTAAATATAAATATTATATATATATATATATATATATTATTAATATATATATTATATATATATATATTATATATATATAATATTATATATATAATATATAATATATATATATATATATATATATATATATATGAGACCTAAAACCTGTTTCTCACACCAAAAATAATACAAAATTCAAAATTCAAACGAAAAGTAGAATTTTAAACATTGGGTAAATACCCCATAGTTTAAAAATATAGGTAATTTTCTCATTCTAAAATGCTGGTTTTATTTTATTTGAATAATAATAATAATAATAATAATAATAATAATAATAATAATAATAATAAATAATAACAATAACAATAATAATAATAATAAAAATAATAATAATAATAATAATAATAATAATAATAATAATATAATTAATAATTAAATTATTATTAATACAAATTTGTA
>JABUQX010031629.1:50000-65956 GCA_015478945.1 Trachelipus rathkii
TTACAATATCTTCACATTATCAAAGTTTAGAACTCTTAAAGTTAACGATTTTATTGGTAATTTCATTTGTTGCAATTATTGTATAATTTCCATTATTTTAATTTTTACGGTTATTTTCAAGTCAAATTCATATTAGAAAGAAAAAATTATGATGCTCAATTAATAAGTTATTTTTATGTCAATTAGCAAGAGAAATCGTTCTAAATTTCTCTCTCGAGAGAAAAGCTGAAAAGTGAATTTATTTAATAATTTTAGGTGTCTTATATTACGTTTTTTAAAGGAAATTTCAATATTCGTTTTTATATACCAAATATAGTTTTAGGTGTCGAAATAAATTAAGTTTTAAAATATATTAAAAAATTTAACTAATCAATTTTTACTTTAATAATTAACTATAATACCATTTTACTATCTGATGTACAAATTAGAACTTCTTAAAAGTTTACGAGTTTTTCCAAATTTTCAACATTGGAATTATGTTTTAACAATAGTAAATTATATCCAAATACCTAAAAAAATTGGAAAATGTTTAATTTAGATCGGTATTTTCATTTTCATTTGACAACAAAAATTATAAAATGTTGTCAAAAAATTTGAAAAAATTCCTTTTGTAAAGAAGCGTTTAGAAACAAGAGAAAAACTTATGAATTAATAGTGTTATTTAGAGTAAGCTGCTCATCTAATAGTATTTGTGACAAGTTTTTATGAGAGTATTTAATGTTCTATTATATAAAATAATAAGTTAAAATTTTTTTTTTTATATATACACTCAAATATTAAGAACATTATTTGTGAAAAAATGTTTTAATAAAAAATTATATTTTCTGAAAATCACGCTTGTTTCTTTAATAAAATTAAATGCAAATTACCAAATTCGAGTATATACTATTTAATTTTATCGTCTTTTTATTCCTAAATTTTTCAATCTATCTAAAAGTATAGTCGTTGGAAACCAAAAAAATTGTAGTATTTTTATTAAACGGTTTATTATTTCTCAAGCATTTTGAAAAAAATAATGTGTTTCTTAAATGCAATTCATAAAAAAGCTCATAAATAAGATTGTATAATTTATTAATAAGTTATAGTGTTCTTAAATATTTGAACGAATTTTTTTAATGATAAATTTATAATATTGTATTTTTATATTACTACATATATTTTCAATTAGTATGTGATAACTTAAATCTGTTTTAATATATAAGTGCTGATGTATCAAATTACTGTAAAATATTTATTAGAGGAAAACCGATCAGATTTCATCAATTTATACTGTTAATTATACGGATGTTCTGTCTACTTAACTATTTTAGCTATAAATTTCAATATTTATTAAATAAAGATAATGTCATAACAGTGATATTTTTATTAACGCTTATTTTTCAGCTATATTTTTGATATAAAATAAAAGAATAAGTGTGATATCATTTGAAATTAGCATTATTATGATTTATAATGTCATGTACTAACTTAGAACAATTTATTTAATTGTTTTATGATAGAGTCTTGTAAATTGTACGTTTTTAATGAAATTTTCTCATACTCCTCCTACTGTTTTTTAATCATCTCCCATGATGATTTATGACTAAATAAGTATAACATATTGACTTATGTTAAACGAGCAATATTTCATTCAGTTAAAAACTTCTCAAACTATACCTAATTGCAATAATTTTGCAACAGTATAGCATAGGTTACATAATCCAATGCTTTACTGAAATCTAAACTAATTTCTATTGTCTCTCCTTCGTCAACACAATCAGTTGAATATTTCATAAATTTTAAAAGGCTTGACTTGACAAGACCAAGACCAACCTCCTAAAATCTTCCATAAACTACATCATTACCTTCGAAAACACAATAAAAAAACCTTCGTCTGTCCTTAATATTCTTGTTGTTTTTTTTTTCTCGTTATCTTTCTTGTAAAAATCACATTACTTCTCTTTCTGAATCTAAAGAAACTTCCAAGAGGTTGCGCGTTCTGAGGTGCCATTGAAATTTCTTGACGCCATCCCAGTTGCTTGCTTTTTATAGCAGTGTCATTCACAACTGTATGGAGTGTGCCTCACACATCTGGGGTGGTTCCACTCACAATGCTCTCCTTGTACCTAGGAAAAGTGAAGTCTACCTACGCCTTTTCGCTTTTATCAACTCTCCCTCCTACTTTCACTAACTCACTCCACTATCTTTCTGGCCGTCGAATTGTTGGGTCAGTCTTTTTATACTATGACTACTATAACGGACACTGATCTTCTGAACCCTACAATCCACATTCCCCTCCACTACTACTACATACTACGTACTACTAACTAGGTACTTATACTACTAACTTAAACTTACACACACCTACTACTCAACTCTACTTTATTGTTCCACTACGACGGACTACACGTACCTATTTTTGGGGTAACCTACTTACACCGTACACAAACACCGTCCACTCGGACAACACACTACACATGGCGGGCGTCGACACAAGACTGTCCTTTTGGTACTATGTCTTACACCAATTTATACACTTACAGCACCTTACACACGACGACCTTACACATCGACACAATTTTTCTTACACAGTACTTTAAACTGGCCCTGGTTTGTCAATTTCCCCCAATTCTGTGTACACGACCGCAAGATGTCTCATCGTACTTTCACTTTACACACAAAACACATGCCTTTTCGAGGACCACACACTGACACGCGACCCCTTCCCCGACGACGTTTAAGACTAACGACACTGAAAACCGAGTCTACTACTTGACACACACGTCGGCACACACATTTGTCCCTACACACACTACTCTGCTCCGCCGACGTGACACGGTACACACCCTACCACACGATAGGTTACGTACTACTTTATTTACTTTATAACTTACACAACCTACACTTTCCCTACCGATTTTTTACCGTTCTGTTTTGACGACTTTCTTTCACTGTATACACTTTAACGGTTACAAATTAACACACACTTTACCTTTACGACTATGACGGGGGGTACCTATACCTCTTATTCCATACACTACTATACTATATACACTACTATTCCATACAATACTAAAATATGGAAATAGAATACTACTAGCCTTAGTTATAGCTACTACCGTACTATGTATGTATACTACTACTACCTTACTATATATTATAATTATACTTACTATTACTATTAGTTGACTATACTGTACTATATACTTACTACTCTACGTACTATAGGGTACTATAACTACGTACTTCATATACTCACACTATACCTTACTGTTACATGTTAGTATATTAATACGTAACGAGTACTACTACGAATCTACACGTACTATTACTATACTACTACTACTACTATATACTACTATACTACGTACTATATACTACCGTATAACCTACTACATTCACTATACTACTATACTACATTACTACTACGACCTACTACTAACTATAGGTTCTAACAACTCAAACTACACTACACACTTCGTCGACTTACGGCACACTATTACATCAACTACCACTACTATTTACACGAACCGACGGGATACGACCGTCCTGGACCACCCTGGTACACACTGTCGACTTTGACACGGACACACACTCGACTTGCTTGTAGAAATTCTTGAAGCTATAAAAAAAATTTTGTGATCACATAAGAGACAATTTACACTACTATATACTATATGCCAATATGACCAAAACCTTAGGTAGGCCACTGACTACTAGTATACTACTACTACGTACTACGTACTGTATACTATAACGTACTTACTATTATACTCTACGTAACCTTACTATACTTTAACTAACTACTACTATGACTACACTACTACTATACTACTGATCGACACTGTACCTCACACACCACGGACACTAACTGATCGTTTACCTACCTTTTCGACTGTTACACCAAATACCACATACGAAAACGCAATAACTTCATAATAACTATTTAACTACAACTTTACACAACTACAATACTACAACTACGTTACACTGTACACTGACTGACTACGACGGCACACTTTCCCACAACACTTCTGGCGTCACGTAGTTGGTCACATTTCTACAACACTGATGACGGGTCGTGCCTGGCAACACTAAACTATACACGGCTCGTCACGACCCCACTTTACACAACACGACTACTACAACTTTTTGTTTATGGTAATTTAGAGTAAGTTCACCTTCTCGTCCTTCAGACTACTAATCAACACTACAATAATACACTACGTTACTACTACTACCTACGTACTATTACTACGTACTATTATTACTGTTGACTAACTACTACTCGGTATACTATATAGTATAGCTACTAAGTATACTACTACTATTAGACGTACTACAGCTATACAGTACTTGTGTGTGTGTGTGTACTGTGTTTGTGTGTGTGTTGTGTAAGTTGGTAGTGACTGTGCTGTGTGGGACAGGGCTGCGTGGTACACGTTGATGTGTGTGTTGTTACAGTACTTGTAGTACCGTGGCATCGCGCAACACGGCACGATCCGCTATTTATCACACTAATAAATACTACACTACACTGAATAACTACATACATAACACACTACACTACTATAAATAACTCACTAACTACTAATAACTAATACATACATAACTATACTATACACTTTAATACAAATTTAACATATATCACTAACATGACATTAACTGACTACGAAATAATACAACAACATACACTACTAATACATGAACTAGACTACATACGATATTACTCAACTACACTACATATATAATAGAATGAACTTGAACATATAACTACTAACTAACTACAACACTAACTAACTAACTTAATCCAACTAACTAACTCACGTAATGGAACTTACTATACTACATACACACGTAACGAACGTAACGTAACTAACTACACTAACTACATATAATACATACGGGACGACTATATAATACTACACTAATAACATACACTAACTAATAACTCAATACTACATGACTAACTACCTACATAACTAATAATACACTCACTGTAACTACACTAAACTAACAACTCACTAATTACTACAGACGTACACTTACTACACAACTAATAATAATACTAACTGACATAATAATATGACGAAGATTTACTACATGCATAATAATAATACGTAACTAAAAACACTACACTACTACACTACACTACACTACACTCAACTACACTAACTAACGAACTACACTACACGAACTAATACATCACACTAACTCACTACACTACATACACTAAAACTAACTAACACAACTGACAACGCGTTTATTTCCACTTTTCGACTTACGTTACCACGGACTCTTGTTTGTCGTTTCAACTTCACGGACTATCGGACCTTTTTTTCTTACACGACGACACTTACACACGACTACTACTGTGTCTACAGTTGACTACCTGTTACAAGTACTCGTTCCTAGATCCTAACACATGGTGCGCTTCACCTTATACACTAACTTTTGACCTACTACACTTTACCCAACCACACCACACACTTTTGACGTTTACACACTTTGTGAGATTGTGTGCTTGACATTAAACACATACGACACACACACTTACTTACACACACACCTCTATAATAATAAATATACTGACAAAACAATTGACTGACAATGGAACCACCGCTTCTCGTACGACACTACTTGTACACTTAACAACATCGCTACGTATACTGAAACGTTACACCCCTACACTTGGTACACACTCACACGCACACACGTTTACACGTTACTACGTTTGACACACGTTACCTACTAATGACTTACACATCGGTTACAACATTGTGTGTTACCTGTACAACAGACACACTCTACAACTAACACACACGACATAGACACACTCGACACACAAATTACACTTTACCTCTATATAACAGACACATGTTTTCCACTTCACTCTACTCACTGGCCTACACACTAAACACTTTCACCACACACTTATTACCGTTTCACTGACTTGCACACTCGGACTGACACACCTTTACGACTCTACGATTTCGTTGAACACACCTTGGACGTACTACTTACCCTACTCAACTAACGAACTAAAGTTCTACGAATCACACACGGCACTATAACACTTATAACTACACACACCCTTTACTTATATACTAGTGAACTACGACTATAGTATGTATCTATTGACAATTACTATCTGACTATATACTATATACTGGTTTAATACTACGATATTAACTAACTAATGTTACTACTACGGTAATACTGTACGTACTACATACTATACTATAACATGACACACTTATGTGGACCCGATTTCCCGGACACACGGTACCTGCAACTAGGGTCTGACTCCGTGCACACACACGGTGACCACACGCCCACACCACCTTCGCGCGACACGTACACAAAATCACGTTTACACTACTACGTTGCACTTGCCCCGCATGGGATCGATCAGATACTCTAAGCTGACATACACGACACACGACTCACTAAAGACTTTGACTATCTTGGGGCCGGAGAGACACTCGGCCGACGACACGCGATACGACACCACGTACGCACTGCCTTTCTACCTTACCTACACTATCTCCTGTTGTGTACACACTCGCTGACCAACGTACCGGTGGACCGTCACTCACGACACCACTCACAACGACACTACACAACACCTGGACTGAACACTGACAGTACCACATTTGACCACAGAAACGTTTACTCACGGCATACGCTGACGCACACGAACACGACGACACTGGACTTCCTACAGTTGTTAACACATTTATCTTACGGGACTGTTAATTTTGCGTTTTTTACTTTACTACACACACACCACCACTACTCCCCGTTACTACGACTTGCACGGGTGTGGTTTTCTGCACCCTGACGACTGACAGTTTTGCACACACTTTACGTCGCTTTTTCACCCTGAACACGACAACCACACATGACGACGGTGGTGTTTCAGCTCCCTCTATCCGACGTGAAACGACGAACTTAACGACTACACTAGTATACACACCGTACGCGCTTCACCTCTTTCTACGTACCAGCTACACGTTACTCACACACTTTTTTTGTTTTTTTTTTTTTTTTAACACCTTTACATTCACAATTTAACACTCCTTACACGAAGACGACACACTACACACAGTCCGGACAAACTACACACTGTTGACTCTCACTCTACGAACATTTAGACTGACGTGACCTGAATTACAGGATAACACTCTTTACAAATTTTACACAACTTCCGATTGCACTTTAACACTACTACATTTTACCTAGTTACTTGACAACCTTTAGACCCTACACACTTGCTAATCTTCACACACACTTTGACACTTCTTCCGACACACGTACCTATACGTACGTCTGTTCCCTTCTCCTTTGCCACTTTTTTATGTTCAACTCAGTTACTTGTACGCCTACGGCCTGTTACACACACACTTTTTCCATACTGCTCTTCTGTACCTTTCTTTTACACTTACTTCTCTTTGCCTCCCTTACCTACGTTTACCTACTCGCGTCCTACACCTCGACTGACAAGCCGAACTCGACTACTTTACTGCGGTTTTTACTACTACTCACTACGTACTACACACTACTATACTATCTATACTATACTACTACTACTTACGTACTATACTACTACTATATACTACTACTATATTACTACGTCATACTATGATACAACTCTACTACTAACATATATATACTACTACGACTACTTACTGTCAACTATACTACTATATACTAGGTCTACGTACACGTACTATTTAACTACTTTACTTACTACACACTTTACACACTTTTGACACACCATGTAACTACACGTTCGAGACAACATAAAACGAACACGAACACAAACTACTTTTTACAACAACTACACACAACTACTTGGCTTCTGTACTTACTACTTGACTTACACAAAACACACAACACCACACAACAACACAACAATAACTAACACATAACTACATAATTAATACTCACTACTTCACTACTAACACAAACTACACTACATACACTAAACAATAACTACATACATACGAACACACTAACTACATAACATACACTAATATAACTAATACACTACATTGCTAAAAGGTCTAGCCATTACTTAAATACACTAACTAACTACATAACACACTAACTAATAACACAATAACTAAACACTAATAACACTAACTACACTACATCACAAATATTAAAACAGAATACATAAAACTACATAATAGCAAAAATAGATAACTCAACCATAGACACTTACCTTTACACCTACACACAAGTACACTTGCTACACGCAAAAAATTTCTTTCACACTATTTACACTTCACCAATTACACACACACAACAACTAAACAACCACGACCAACACAATTTACTACACCCACACCTCTTTTACATGCACTACTGTTTCTTACTTCAACACTTGTACACACACACGTGCACAACATTACACACTCACACACGTTTCACTGGTTACTGCGCTTTCCGCCCGTTACACACACTTTACAACACCTACACGTACTACTGAACCTTTCACACTTACATGAAGTCACACACTGACAAACACTACTACGTGTACCCACTATAACACAACAACACTGACACCCTTGCGGACTGGTTTTTACGTGTGCACAGTCCACTGACACGTACACACTGACACTACAGCACGCGAATACATCATGCACTACTACCCGGCCACCAGGGATACCCACTGACTCAACACACGGTGGTTCCCGGGCGGGCTCACCACTCTGCAGCCTCTGTTTTGCTGACCCCTGCGAACTTGTCCCACAACGTGACTACACTCCTAGTGCGTACACTTTTTGTTGCGGGGACCGCGTTCGCGCTTCCCCCTTACTACACTTTCGTTAACAAACTAACACTAACACGTTTTTACACTTACTAGACTTGTACTTCACACCGCACACATCTTGGACCACACTGCTGCCACGACGATCAGTCCACACACCTTGACTATCCTTATACACCTAACCACTTTGCACGGACGTGCACTTACTGTCTGCTACTGTACTCACACTACGGTACGTACTCTGTATCTGTACCACTTACGGTACTTACACACCTACGAAATTACACTGTTACCGCCTGAACACGTTTTAAACACCACACAACACACAACACCACCACCACCACCACCACCACACACACACACACCCATATACTACTACTAACTACTACACTAACCGACGACCGTCTTCACCATAACCATACTACTAATACTACTATATACTACTATACGTAAACGTAATACCGGACGTACCTAACTAATCGGTCGATCACTAACTGTTAACGTTACTCTACGTATATGTAGTAATGATACTTGGTAACTATACTATACTAATACGTTAACTATCGGGCTGCGTCACTACTATCACTTGCACTACACTACTACGCTGATCACTGAGCTCGACAATAAAATACTCACTGACGGTACTATAAGTACGCTGTTACTACATATACTACTACATACTACGGGTGATACTACTATACTACTGTACTATACCCGACTACGAGGAGCATTAGTTCAACGTAGGTTATACCTTATGGCTACTACCGCTAGGTGATTTACTGTACTAGCATGATCGACTGCGGAAGGTTTATATAGTGACAACTATACGATACTGATAGGCTGGACGACTGAGACTGGTGACTCACGTACTCGTGGACGGAGTACTGGACACTACATTGACTCACGAATTTTCTAGACAACTGTGCGACCACTTGGGACCGTAAACATGCATATACGGACCACGACGGCTACGACACTGACGACTACTACAGGAACAACTTACTTTCACGCACTTACCGACACTGCTACTGATTGGCACACTTGTTTTGTTTGGAATCTCATCGTGCACTCGTACGACGGTTTTACTTAGTTCTGCCGACACACGGGACATAACTCGCACCCTGAAACTACACACTAATTTTGGGCGTTCGTTCCTTACAAACTACCGAGTTTTACCACGCATTAACATCCACGACCGCGACGAGTCTGTACGGTGAAGGCTAGGAACGCTCACCGAGCTATCACATATCTTATCCACACTACTACACTATACGTACATACTATTACACGACTTACTACGGGATATATATACATACTATAATATACATATAGCTAGTATAATATATTATTATACTATTTATATATTATACTACTACGAGATATAGAGGACGTCAGGCGTTTACATCCACAACATATTAACTAATCGGACGCTCTTAAAAATTCACCTAATACGTGGACGCACAGCGAGTGAGATACCACTAGGCACAGACATTCACAATTCTGCCGTGACTGTGAGAGGAGACGTTAACCCTGAACAGAGATATAATAATATGTGTGCGAGTGACGCGCAGAAGCACAGAACACATGAGGACAACGACACGACAACGACGTATTGACGAGACGAGCAGAGAGACGACGAAAACGAAAACGATATATATATATACACGACACAACACGAAGACTATAACGTTAGATCATGACGTCACTACTTTTGGGACAGACGAGTATATATATATATCACACACAAGACACACGTAAAAAGAGACGACGACAACAACGAACGCACGAACAAACAGTTAAGACACGAGAGAACGACGACGACGGAGAGACCACTTATATACAGACCAGACGAGCGAGAGAGACGAAGAGAGAGACGAGTAACGAGACGACGTACGAACGACGACACGACACGAACGAAAACTAAAACACGACAACAACGAAAAACGAACACACGACAACAACAACAAACGACAAAAAACAACGAAACTACACGGACACAAACGAACGAGACGCAGAAGACACGACACGATAACAACGACAAGAGAACGAACGAACGACGAACACGGACGACGACGACACTGAGACACGACACGACACGAACGAACGACGAACGACACAACGACACAACACACGACACGACATGAAACGACACGACAGACATTTTGATAAAAAAACTTTTTACTACAACTTTGTACACGTACATTACCGTAACTACACGATACAAACCGACTATTGGACACTTCTCATATACAACATACTTCACACACCTACGGACACAACACCTACACACACTTTTTTTACTTTTGGTACTCACTGACGTACTACGACTATTCTCAGTGTTGCACGACACATAAGACTGAACCTCTAACATTCGCGAACCAATCATATCCGACGATTGAAGAAAGAGACGACGCTAGACGACGACGTCAGACGACCCGACAGGACTTATTAACTTACATACAGTATGTAAACTATTATTGTTTGGACTGACTACACGACTTTGCTTGAAGACGTTACTTTAAACTGGGAAATGGCTACTTCCCATAAAAAAAGCCTTACACATGACAAACACGACACGGACACACTCTGGAACGCTACTATTGGACTGAACACTATTACACTAGACGTAACTGACATACCAACGTCACTTACAATTAATACACTAAAACATTACTTAACTACACTAACTTACACTAACAAACACTACACTAAGTCACACTAAACATATTACCGACACGGGTTACACTGTTACATTTACGTTGCACTTACTCCGACAACACCTAACACTCTGCACGTTTTTTACGCGAACTAACATTCACAACCTTTCTTACTCTGACGTCACTATACAGTTTACATACACTGCTAACACTGACGAACACCTTCTCTAACGACATACTTACTTACTTGTACTTACAACAACCGCTTACGTACTATTATTACTGTAAACTACTTAACCTTGACAAATATTTTTGACATTTCGAACACACCTCACTTTTACACTCACACGTCGTTAACACATGACTTACAAACGTTTGACTTAACTACTTTAAACATATCTAATTATTTAAACACCACTTGATACAACGTAACACATACACTTACGTTGCACTTAACAAACTACTAAACAAACACAAAATAAAAACTTCGACTACTTGCACGTACACCTCCTACAACACAACACACAGTTATTACTACTTTTCTCGTCACACACCACACACAACTTTTGACACGACTACTACTAGGAACACTAACAACTAACGAAGACCTAACTGGTCACATCGTTTTGAAACACTTTACTGACTAACTAACTTTACTACTACTAGCTTACGACTACTATGTAAGTCACTATACTACTACTATATACTACGTGCTGTAAACTACTATTATACTTGTAACTTACATACTATAATATATACTACTTACACTACGCAAATACGAACCGGTAAGCAAAAATCAAGGATAAAGATCAAACGTGAAATAGCCTCAGCAAACACTACTGCGTGTTTAATACGTACCACTACCCTACTACTACTACTACTACGGGGTGATACCGACGGGCGGGGTGCGGGATACGCGTTTGATGATTCCGGTACGGTAACGGCCCGTACGTACACGTTAACATATCTTAGTTGCTACTGTGACGGATTACGTCACGTACCGCGCGGGTGTACGGATGTCTGCTATGGATGAGGGAACTAGCTCATGACGACATCGTCGCGAACAGGGGTGTGAGGACGCGCATGCGTGGCTGCGTTTTGCAGGTATGCTGCGTGAGACGTCTTTACGTAATTCGGCTGGGGGGGGTTGGGAACGCATGACGCGCGACTGCATTATGACCTGGAGGTACAACTGTCGAGGTGTGGCGACGGGGGCACGGACTGCGTGGGCGACGTGCAGCGGACGTGTCCTCACTATATCTGTGCTCCCTACAGACCTCAACAGGCTACGTATGGTTCATGAGAGGGATACTGTGAGTTGAACGGTCACGCATTACGCATCTTTTCGCAGGTACGATGTATCAACGCCACTGCGTAGACTGTATATACGCGTTCTGCACTTACGGGACGAATATACGTTATATACTTACTACGCTATATATATAACTAGTACGCGCGGCTTAGGCTGGACGCGTAATCGACTACGATAGGACAATCGTGATGCTCGCATGACGGTTCGACCGTCTGCTATCACGTGTTACTACGGATGCTTACGAACCTTTAAACAGAAATTAGAATTTGTAATCTACGACGTTACTTCACTGGTCACTACTACCTATACGACGACGGGTATACTGATAGATGCACTTGCGGTACGGTATAAGTTAAACGCACGTAGGACTATATCTACGTAACTACAGTACCGCCGCATAAAAAACTAATAGTACTATACTACTACTACTACTATACTAAACACTTTGTCTTACCATAAAGACAACGTGCTACACGTACTTTTACTACCTATACTACTATACTATATATACTAGGACTATTAATAAAAAAAAACTACTACTTACGGTAACTACTAGTTATACTACGGCTACTAAGTAAGTTATACTACTAACTGGTATAGTTATAATACTAGGATTACGTATATTACACCGTATATCATACGGTGACACGGACTATTATACGTACTACTACTAACTATACTTACTACTCACTACGAGTACTACTATACAATCGTTCTACTACTACACTCGTACACGACTAATACACACTTGCGATTTTTAGGGCACAAACACTAACATTTACACTATCAACCTACCCTACTTGACTTTGAAGACACCGAGGACTACTGGACCACGCTGGACCACCGACTGGTGACTGGTCGACTTGAAGGACACACACTCGACTTGCTTTATAACCTGTCTTGACAAATCTGTACCCACCTTTCACCATGTTACCTACATTCTGGACTTGTACATACTACTCATATACTACAACGCACTTGACCCGAACCGACGTATGATACCTTACTAACTACACTTCGAGCGGTACCTTACTATACAACGTACCAACATACTACACTACTACTACTATACTACTACTACTATTACTATACCTACTATTACTATACGTACTATACCTACTACACACATAACAGTACATGACTTTACTATACTATACTAGTAGTACACTATCTACTACTAACTACTATGTAGACGTTGACTATACACGTATACTCATTAATGTGGTAGATATATAGTGTACTGCGTCACCACACTACACGCTCCGTCCTTGTACCGCTACCTCCGCGCGGCCTCATCCACACACGATGTGTGGTCTTCCTTCGACGGTCGTGTGTCCTACTGGGTTAGACACTTCCCACGGCGTTACCTTTGCGGGCGGTCTTGACTTCTTCTGGCACACACCTTCTGTCTTTCGGACACTTCCCGTCGAGCACGCTTACCCGTTTGTACTATGTGTTACGACGCTTCCTTACTTCCTCTTACACGTTTCCTCTTGACACCTTCTTTTGGTCCTCACAACGACACTAACTGAACGTCTTCTACCTACAGGTCCTTACCTACTATGCACTCCTTTTTCTTCTTACCTACTCCTTTCACGTACTACATCCACAACGTGTACCCACGGACAACGGTTTTCGTACGTAACTGACAACTTACGACTGAACATTTAGTACGTGAGGACTACTAACCCTTTACACTTCCTCACCTACACACCTTACACGTACATGACCACGTCCACACGACGTCTTGTGATATGAAGACGGCGCAACACACAAACGACCACGGACATGAACCACACCTGTACTGTATAAGCTTCGCTCTTTATATACCTCGACTACACTTCTCTTAACGACGTCTACTGCTTACTATTGTTACTAAATACTTTTTATCTCTTTCTTAACACACTTACTGTCCAACATACACATCTTGACCGAACTACTTACGGACTACCTTTACTTGCACAAACCTCACTACACACACTGTATTCTACCACTAACTTTACCACGTCTAAACAAACAGTACTTGAAACTTGACTGACTACACACACTTACCTCTAATTCTTTACAACACACTGACTACACTACCTACACATACACTTAGAAACACCAGACTCCGCTACCCACAAAACTACTGACCACACAACGCATTCCTAAGTGGTGACACGAACGTACACTTACACCCTTTTTCACTCTCTACGAGTTCATCTGTGACTATGACTTACTCCACCCCCTTATTAAGACTGACACGAACACCGGACTCCCTGACGGATACTTTCTTTCCTTCATCGCCCAATCCCACACGACTATTCTACACCGTCTTTCTTACTCCTGAAGCTCCTTGTTCCTACGGACACTACGTACTTCTGTTTCAATCCAACTTACCACTTCGATGACCTTACCCCGTGACACGCCCTGACGTTCCCTCACCTCGTCCTCACTCACTTTTTCTTTTCCTGGAGGGTGTCTTTGCCAACCTCTTGGTATACACCACCCACCGTACACTTTCCCGTTTCCGCACTTCCTTTGACTTTCTTTCCCTCACTGGCTTTTACCACACGACTCGCCCCCCCGACGTTCACCCCACACATCCAACACCGGCATCCTTCACGGACACCTCGTACGTGCCATCTGTTTTAACTGACACTGCCGTCTTCTCTACTACTCACTCTTCATCCGTCAGGTTTCGTGGGACTTGACTTCCCTTCCTCACTTCCTTCACGCACACGACGGACTGGTCCTTTCATTTGCACTGACTTACTACACTTCGTTGCTTTCCCGGTCGTACACGTGACACTGACGTACCGTTTTTCCCCCTTCTTGACACCTTTCGATCCTTTCCCCCGCTTTCCGACTCACTACAACTACAATGTTTACTGTCTGATTTGACGCCCTTTTTACACTTCTCCTGCGTTACATTTTTCACTTGTTTCTTTCACTTCTCGCGCGCTTTCGATGTCGTTACTGTGAAACTATTTTTACACCGTCACTCTACCAACTTTCTCCTGTCCTACCCTGTCACACAACTTGTACGTGACGTCCTCCCTTCACTTACTCCTTGTCATACTACGTACGTTGTCACTACTAGCGCGACACACTCCCGCGTACCCTTCTGTGGTGCTTCTCTATACACGCACACTTACATGATGGTCCTACGGTACTTCGGCAACAAAACACTAATCACACACGTTGTTCCCGGCGGATCTTATGGTCAAGCGTCATACGCCTACGT
>JABUQX010031630.1:0-30380 GCA_015478945.1 Trachelipus rathkii
ATCCTAAGTCTGATTTAAGCAGTGGCAATATTGATAAGTTTAAAGTTGAAAAGTGGTTCCTTCTCTCATGCGAGGTGATTAGGAAAGAAGTGTAGTGTAGAGTAATTGCTGAAAGAGTGACTCTTTCGTTCTAAAGTCACTTGAAACATAAGAAAAATTGAACGTAATTTTACATCATTAAATTTATTCGTGGTTGAAGAGCTACTTTACATATGAAGGGATTAAGATTCCTTATACTTATATCCTAACTATTAAAGATACGTGAGGAACTCACATATATTGGACGAAATTATATATATAACTAATATTTTGACAATTCGGTGAGCATGGTGCACTAGTGACTAATTGAAAGAAGCTTAATATTGCTGATACATGAAATGAGGATACATCTCACTTTCTCTTCTGGGGACCAAAAACGATATTAATTTGAAATGAAGTACACATCAGATTGCTAATGGAAAACATCGTGCTTCTGCAGCAGATACGTTCTTTCCATAACCCCGTTATCGATATTCAGGATCGTACTAAGTTTCTATGAACAATTATAGTACATTACGTCCTTATTCACATAACAAGCGTAATTGTTAATTAGAGCTTGTTTATCAATCCCTTATTCATAGGATTGAATGAAATATAAAGTAGCTTCTTATATCATTATGCATTGAAGACACTATAATATAGTATACGTTATATTTACAGATGATTTATCGTATCTAAAAATATGCCGTGTAATCAGTCAGGGATAAGTAATCATCCTATTATATCTATATATTATATATATCGATATAGCTGTTATTCCAGGAGTTCTTCAAGCAAAAAAAGTAAAAAAAGGTAACCTATATAGAGTTGTGAAAAAGATAAATACTAATACTCTAATACAGCTGTCGCCATTAATAGTATAACAAACTATTGAATAGAATAAAAAAGTTCTTTAGCATAGGTATGTATATAGTAATACTCTCGAATAATATATATTCTTATATATGTTTAAATATAATCTATTAAATTATTAATATAGTATATATATAATATATAATATATAAATCCATAATATATTATATATAGATATCAAATAACAAATATATAGTAAATATTAAATTATATCTCAGTTAATTGTATTATATACAACAAATTTAATCATATTTCAATACATATAATTTACTTCAATATAAATATTAGATATATAATATAATATATGATATATATATTACTTATCAATAATATATTATATATATATTCCATAATATATACTATATTACTAAAGTTCATTCACTATCTATTATTCTAAATGTTATAGATATTCTATATATTATTATATATAATATATTAGTATATATTGATTATTAATATGCTATACAATATATATTATATACTATAATATAGCTATATATATAATTATAATATTAATTAATTTATTAATACTATAATATTATATATATAAATAATAAGAGTAAATATACTAAAATAATTTAAAAAATTATGTGCAGATTGTTGTATAAATCTGTGATTTTCAGCTAATTATCTTAAGAACAACTATTATATAATAAGATTAATCATAAATATATATTTTTTTTATAGTCATTATTTATCATTATTTATATTTATGATTCTTTTTATTTAGGGGTTTGCGCAACTTATCCGTGTTGGGCGTAATTTTATGAATTTATTATTTATCATCAAAAATTTACAATCAAGTCGCAAAGCTTTTACAAAAAGTTTAAAATTTATAATAAGAATTTTATGTATTTTATTTCTTATCTTCGCTACGCCATTTTTAATTAGACTTTTTATAATAAATTATTCAATTTATATTAGATGATAAACATTATCGCACTTATAATATATTATATAAATATACAATACTCATGCTACCTATTCAGTGAGGTAATTTTAGTGAATGTTGGAAGTTAATATTTTGACCTATATTAATATATATACTATATTTGATCAAATATACAACAAAGATGACATAAAATTTATATTATATATTTTTTAAATTATTTATACAATCCTTAAACGCCCTAATAACTATTTATTTGGTATTTACGACTTATTATTATTTTATTTAACTTATTATATTTTTTGATTCACTCGTGATTTCTGTGTACTTTTCTGATACTCTCTCGTAATCACTTGATATACTGCGTTTTTTTGGTTCTGGTTAGTGCATATTACATTTTAAGTTTAAGCTATATTCATAATTCAAATTAGCATACTATCTTAGTATATTTTAACTCAGATTTATAAAAATATAGACAGTAATGAACTAAATAAAATTTATTTATTCTAGTAAATAATTTATATAATATAAGGAATAAAATATATAAACATATTACCACCCTCTATGTTAATTAATATTACTACATTAATATATATATAACTAGTAGTAAATATAAAATCCAGTAGAATACATATTCTTCACATCAGATACTAACTACCGTACTTTGTACATATTTACACCACAGCTAACACAACACAAACAAGGGCTTGATCAAAGCATATAGTAGGTTTAGTAAGGCATGTTGCTTATAACGTGTACATTCCGAGCAGGATAAGCGAAGTCCAATTGGGGAGCAATAATATGTCTACGTATTCTCCTCTCGACCCACTGAACTTTCAAGTTGCGTGATTTACTGGGACTCTCGCTTTGTTTGGCTAGTTTCTGAACATACTTATATGAGATATGTAACTTCTTAGTGGCGCTTATTATAGGAGGACTTAGCAAAAGCTGATGGACTTAGCACTAGTCGAACAGCATCACTAAATCACTTTTATGAACATATACTGACAAAATAGATGATGCATGGGAAGTAGGACATTAGATAGATTCAACCACACAAACATATAACAACACATATATACACTATAATATGCCCTATCATTATACGCAATTATGTAATAGTTTTTAGTGCATGCGTAATAAGACGTTAATGCATGTGTGTTCATTTTGACTATTACATTTATAATATAACTAATATTTTTATAACAAAGGGTATAATATATAAAGATATGAGGTTAGGGGACCATATAATATATATATTACTATTAATTTATACAATTATGATATAAAACAAATTAATAATATTATTATATATATTATAAACTAAATATCTATTTAACTGATTATTATCTAATGATCTTTACATATTGATACAATTATCTGTGTCTAATAATACCATACTGCAATATTAAATACTTAAAATATCCCATTTAGCTGCAGAAATATCTATAGTATTTGAATTCCAATAATGTTTAGCGTACATCTTTTATTTATATATTTCCATTTTGTAAAATAAAAGAACCTGACTCAGGTAAAGTAATTATCTCGCACGTCTCTCCTCCTTTTATATATTATAACCAATCTTAATTTTCTACTTTATATACCATTATTTATATTATCATAATTAAATAATCAATAATATTATTTTTGGATAAAAGATTTTAAATATGGATAATATTGATTGCTCCTTACTGAATTACGTTAAAATGTTATTTGGTGGTTTGTGTCTCTGCTCTGATTTGATTTAATTTCATAATTTTTTCCGAAGTTGAAATTAGATAATCTCACATATAAACGATTCATCCTGCATTCTCTCCTGAAGTGATTTCCTCCACATGAAATATTGTGTTCTTTCTACCAAGTTGAGAGTGTTTGAAATAGAATGCCTTTGTTAAATTAAATATCTTCTAAGGTGAGTTTGCCAGATATATTTCTAGTACATTTATCTTAAGACGTAATACTACCGTTGCTATTAGAATTTCTCGATAGATGTTCTAACATTAGAGTTTCTTAGGCTTTCTTCATAGCCCTATTAAAGTAACATAGATTTGCAATATGGTTCTTGCTCTGTCATTTACTTGGCTGAAAATTACGATGTTATTCTCGTTTACATCTTGATTCACCTTATATGGGAGACAGTGCGTGAAGTGTGATTCGTGAGACTCGATTAATTTGATATGCGATATTCACCTTATATGATTGAGTGTCACCATTTTTTTTTGAAGAGTGTGTACCTAAAATTGGAAGTGCTGCAAACGTGTTTATCTATTTTTTTTGACAGATGTTAAAGTTTGATAGATGAGGTAAATGGTACAGTATCCGCAAATACTTTTTCATAGTTTCTCAGGAGGTATACATTATATTATTAGAACAGTGGTACTCATATGTATATGGAACGAAGGTGTCTTCATATTATTGAATTATTATATAAGTCAGTATATATTAATAACATTTATTTTATTAATAGAATATTATATAATTAAACTTAGTATATTACTATGATATTAATATTTAATCATTATTAATATATATATATTTATATTATTTAATATACAAATTTATGCTGTATATCTATATCTATAATAATATATATTATTATTGATTGAATACTTATATTTATTATATAGTTAATTTTAATTAATATATATATACAATATTGATATTGTAGTAGTATATATAATTATATATATAACGAATTAATATATATATGATTTTAAAATTATTATAAATTTTTATTTTATCTTAAAATTTATGTCTGTAAAAAAAATTCTCTATGATATTTAGAGTGATTAATATTAATTTTAATTGTTTATCTTTAGATTCTAAATATATTTTTTCCTTTATGTTTTTCAATAATGTTTCAAATAAATACTTCCTAATAAAAAAATATATGAAAAACTAAATGAAAAAATTCAGGAAAGAATTATTTATTAAATTATTATCATTGACTCAATTTCAATTACCCCTCGAAACTACTCAAATTATTTAATTAATTCAACCTCAGGTTAAGAATTTCTAATCTAATAGTTTAATTTCATTATTCTAGTAGTAAATTATTGATTTAGAGTGTAACGTATATGTAGAAGATTTTTAAAGAGTAATTTAGCTTGTTTTGTAATTATTTGCACAAGTAATTTAGATGATAATATATAGTTTATATATATGATTGATTCAATATTATATATAGATATATTATTTTTGGTTGAATACTTTGTATGATGTGTTTCTCAAGATTTATATTGAAGAATGATTTATTTATATTATTTAGGTAATATGTGTCTTTGAAATTCTTTAAAATCTTTAAAGATAATAAAATGTTAAATATTTAATGTTTATCAAGATGATCATATTTCTTCATGGTTGAATAATATAGAAATAATTAAGTTCAGGATAGAATTATTGAAATCCTATGAATCATGGAATGGATAATGACAGTATTTAATAAAGGGTAATTTTGGTATTTATATAGAATTATAAAGGACCGTTAGTTATTTGTAGGAGGTGACAAATTTATATAGTGTACACTTAATAAATCAAACTTTGATCGGAGAGGATCGGCCCTCTAGAATTTGATTACTTTAATTTTAAAATATATTATTTAATTCTATTAATATAACATAGTTGAATTTTATTATAAAATTTATTTGTTTTTAATTTTCACAATATCTGGGCTTCTAATTCATTGACTCTTCTTTCCTAGAAAGTCATATGATTAAGTAAAATGATTAATATACTATTATAAAATTATAGTTAATAAGATCTTATATAAATAATATCTATTATGTATATTTTAATGTATTATACATATATCTATCATTAAAATATATTAAAAATAATATTATATATATTAATATATATAATATATATTATAAATTATATATTAATATATTAATATTATAATATTATAGTATATATTATACTATATCTATGTTAAGTAAATATTACTATATTATATATGTTAATATTAAAATATAATATAATTAAAAGTTTTATCATTAACGATTAATATTAAATAATTAAAATGATAAAGAGTAATATAAGTAGTAATATGTTAACACAGGTAACAACATTAAGATATATAGTTAACTGATTTGGTTTCAATAGGAAAAATATGATTTATTAAATTATTAATATTATAATTATGATTTATATTGTTTCTTAATCTGTTATAAAAACTAGGTTAATATATATATATATAATAAATTATAATATTCATAGTATTCTAATAAGTATAATATATATAGTAGTGTCATAAAGTTATGTTATTAGTTATAATCGTTGGATCAAGTTGCATCTATTTATTTGATATTAAATTCACATAATATAATACAAGTAATATGCGAGATGAAACATTTTAATTTGTGAACATCTTAAGAGTAAAAGTTCAAGTATATTTGAGTACCCAATTATCATCTATTAACCATTATATATTAAGTAGATTAATTTTAAACTATCTCCCGTCTTAGTCTTCATGTAAACATTCTTTTTTTTTTTATTTTTTTGAAAATATGTCATTGATATCATCAAATCTGGGAGGGATAGATATAATATATATATATATATCACATCGTATTTTATTAATATAATGAATTTAATTTATAATAATAATATGCATAAAATAATTAATTGATAAATTATTTATATACTTATTAATACAAGTGCATAGTATTATATTATGACCGTGTTAAAGAGGCTCGAATAGGTTAGTTGTGGCCGAGTATACTGATCGTTTTAATATATTAATTAATATATTGAAAGAATAATATTTTCGATTCAGTGTTTAGCGGGATAAGAAGTCATACATTGATGAATCAGCATACTTCACCTTATAGAGGAATATGGAACCGCCCCATTATTGGCTTCTGATTATTATAATCTTGTAAGCTGGAAAGTGATTTTAAACTAATTAATACAGTCTTCTATAGTATATAGTATAAATTGATTATTACTATTATCTAAATTATATATTCACGTATAATATATCTATAATTTATGATATATATATTACTATGTATACTATCACGAACTTATAACGCTTAAGATGATTTACCTGCTTTACTAGAGGAGAGTTAGGTTCATAATAGGTATAATATGATCACATTTTATTAATACTTATATAAACTTAATAATATTATTAATATACTCATATATTATATAGTAGCATGTACTTAATTAGTACATATATTATAATATTGAGTTATATTTTAAATTATTAGCGATAATACATTTTATAATATAATACAATAGATTGATTGAAGAAGAGGGTAGGCTAAATATTTCTACTCTATTCTATAAATTCTCTAGTTTTTGTTAGCATGACATACTCCTATAGTACGTTACGACTCTTTTATATGTTATCTAGTACCTTATGAATATGCATAGCTAGAAAGCAATTGATTAGATAATTGATATATTTATATATTTTATTGAGTCTTTTGTATATTATATAATAAGGTTATTAGTTTGATTAATATATATATATATATATATAATATACTTATTAGAATAGCTATGTGATCATGATATAGTAAAGTTGTATAATCATTAGTATAATGCGTAATTGGTAGTTGCGTGAACGATAGTTAGTTAGAATTTATGCATATACAATATGAAGTGGTTTCTATAGTGTACCGGATGTAGCTAATTGTTGTTGATAGGCATATGCTCTGTAGTAGATAATTGATTATCATATATCACTTAAGCAATTATCGACAAGGCTAACAAAAAAGGAACACTTATATATATATATATTGTGTCGCGAATATAAAAAAGATGACCGATTATAGTTTCACAAATAATGTCATCTACTAGAATATAATTAGGTATTTATAGTATAACGCATAATGACTGGAAGGTAACTACTCTAGACGCTAACGTATTAAAAGTTATAACTCTTATGAGAATTATTTATTTATGAATCTGTGAAGAGGGCAAACACTTGTTTTTGTGAATAATGAAATCTGATAACAGGATTAAGATAATAATTGAAGATTGGTGAATTTATTACCACCCCATACAGGAAGTTGTGTTTAGATTGGAGCCAGGTAGCTACGCTCTTGATCTTTTTGAATTTCTATGCAAACCATAGTGGATTGTTATTTAGTTTAATTTAGTAGACCCTACTATCTGATTGTATAAACTCTGGGCATACATTTGGAGCTACAAATCACTTAAACTCTGTATAGATAACGCTGAAAATGTGTGATGATGGAGAGTTAATGAACAACGCAGAACAGAAGGTTTATTGGAATTTTTTTCACAAGTAATTTTATAATAAACAATTGACGAATATAAAAATTTTAAAAAATATATTTTTTTTTTAAATTTATATATATTGGGAAAACGTAGTAGAAAATTGCCATACTACTAAACCAATTAACATAAGTTTTGTTTTTCGCTGAATAGGTATAATTTGCGTTGCGAAAAATTCAAGGGAAACGTGACTGACTTGTTGGTCTACTCAATACATGTATTAGGAGGTTTAAAAAAGGGCCTTCATAGTAAGTAGCAAATTAACGTGCTAATTGGTGTTGCGGTCAACGATCCCGCAGCACGCGTCGAGAGTGCTTGAGATGGTATAGTCACTTCTCAAATGTTAATGCACATGACCCAATATGTATATGTAGTATAAAAATCCCTCAAAGATAATCAGTTTACAGCGTATTAAAAAACAAACGTAAAGAATAGATACTAGGAAGAGAAATGAGGAAATCATTTACCAACTTCAGAGAACCTGGAGACAGTTTAATGCATGTTAAAGTACAAACTAGAAAAAAGTTCCTTTTTACAAATTTTATTGAATTTATTTATCAGCATAATTGTCATAAAATTTTCATTTAAAAGATTCTCATCTTTTTATAATTTCATTAGTCTTCTATAACTTTAGTAATTAGGATTCATTTTTTTTTTAGAAATTACATTCTCTTTTACAATACTGAATCATATTTACCCTCTTATCTTATTAGCTTTCTTTTATCAGTTTTGCTTTTGTTGCACACAATGTATAATAATTTATTCTACATAGGAAAACCAGTTATCAATATCTAATACAATGAAACATAATTTATATTTAAGGTAAAATACAAATCTAGTGTTTACACTTTTTTTATTCAATTATTTTTGAAATAATTCCTCATCTAACAACTATACATTAAATAGAACAATTATAGAAAAATGTGTCCCATTTCGTAATCGTATGTAGTAAAGAGAAATATTCACGTTCTCCTCGGCAGTAATTCTTCGGAAACTATTGATCTTCTGAAGTTACTTAGCATTAATTATACAACATATAATAAACTTACATTTTTCCTAACATTATAAAAACGATGAGTACCTTCATCTCGTTTCGGATGGTTAACTACGGTGCCCTATTGCTATAGTGAAATCATTTATCGACGTGCTTAGAGTGCAGAGCGCGAGCATGGGAGTTATGTTATGCAGGAGTTTACGCAGCGAGCCAACAAACGGAGTATGCTATTGACGCACAGAGTGGAGAGAATGTGAGGGAGTAGAAACGAAGTGTAAATGGTCAGTATAAATTCATTGCAGTTCAGGTACTCACGATAATTCTGATGCAAACAATCACTATACTGACAAAAACCAAAAAAGAGATAAAAGGCAACAAAAACATCACATATTGGATATGAAGATAGACCACGAATCTTTGTAACTCAGTATACAACCTTTTCACGCGCGCTCACACAATCAATTCCATACTTTTTGATAGACGATAAGTAAACCATGCTGATACAGAGTCTGCTATTTGCGCTTAACAAACGTTATTTCGACATTGGTAATATAAGTCAAGCTTTTAGCCAGTTGACGTATCAACAGACGATAAAACTTAATCATGCTATCCTTCACGATCATTGCATAGGCTACACAAAATATTAACAATACATAGTGTAGTCTGTATAACAGGATTACGTCTTTCGACACCGACAAGCTGCAAAATTTGATGCATTGTTTTGTGCAAAGTGGCGTGAATGAGAATACTGATATTATGGGACGATCTCTTATCTTAAAAAAGGGAAGTGCGGTTTGGGTCCGGTTTGTGCTCAGTACACTATTAATATTGATATAAAAACTTGAAATGCTCTTAGTAATATATATTTAGGCGCACATTTCGTAACGCTCAGTACAATAACATTAAACTCAAATCCTGAATTTATACACAGAACTACTATACCCATTGAAAAAGGACATCATAAATAATAACGCGTAGCCCAGATGTACGGACCCATAGCAACAATTAAATAGGCTCTATACGGACGAGGAAAACTGCTTTGCTCACGTAAGAGCTGATATCATGAATCTAACACCATTATTTGAAGATAACAAAACAAAAGCACAAACAATAATAACACATTAACATAGTGTAATTAAAGCAATTAGTGAACTATTGATATAACTAATATATATTAAGAAGTTAATACGTTGTGTAAAGATATGGTTATTTTATCCATGAGGTAGTGTATGTTGATTATTAAGGGTTCGTATCTAGAGATACTCGTATTGTAACCTATCAATAATTACTATGATTTTACGAGAATATTGTAAGAATAAGGGTATTAATAATAATCTAAATTCATATACTATAATATAATCATTACTTACTCCTATTTAATAAACATTATTTAACAATAAATTACAGGTAAATAATTCTATATGTATATATTGTTAATGTGCTGTAGTAAATATTGTTTTACATACAGATACTACGGAAATATCGGGATTAATCGGTATCCTACTATATCCTGTTAATATATTAGTGCTGCGCGTATTTTCTATGCTAATCTCTACTCCTATACATCATCAAATTAGCTTAGTGGACTACTTACATTATTATACTATTTATTAAATTGTCTAGCGTTCATATGATGATGCTTAATATACTTAGGAGGTAGGATCGTGTACTAGTTATATTTCATTTATATACTCAATAATGTATTGTGTTCATGATTTTTTGTCCTAGATACACTTACAGTTTTAAACATTTAATAGACATTCGTTATAAGCTTTGTAGAAATTTATGTGAAGTTTCTGAAGACTTCATGTGATAACAAATTAGAAAATTAGAGCTATAGAAGTATAAATTTTGAAAATTTAATTTGATTCTGTAAACCCTTAATGATCAACACTACTATGGACAAGCTGCTGGCAAGGAAAGAAAGGATGCACATAAAAATGAAGATTGAAGTGTCCCATATTTTTGAAGAGTGTCGCATAATTGAAGTGAAGTGTTCTATTTTTTGAAGTGTAAATATTTTATGAAATGTACATAATCGATGAGAAGCCTGTGGTTTACATTCATTTTTAATATGTAAAATACTTTTGATGGTTTTTTCGAAGTGTATCCATATTTTTAAGATACAATAGATGTCTCATAAAAAGAAATATTACTAAGAGTGTCTCCATTATAAATTTTTTTAAATAAAATATAAAAGTGATGATAGTACGAGCAACTAAATATTCTATTATACTATTATAGTGGATTATATTAAGTTCAATACCTAAAATTTAAATTTATATACCATCTATTCGTTCTTAATAGCTTACTATTATTCCTTTATACGGCCTGGTACCTAAACCATAAAATAATATAATATCACTGCCGGGACGTTATACCACGATACTATCTAATATACTTATTATTATATGTTTATATATATATTATACTATTATATTATATATATTATATATTATATATTATAATTATCATTATTTAATAATAATTTACGTTGAGTAAACACTTACTATATATATATAATATATATTTTTTAATATAAAAAAAAATTTGAATAACTCAAAAATGAACGGAACCTCATAAAACCTTTTTAAATGATGTCTAGTTGTAGAAAGTCATTTGTTAGGTATCCCTCTCTGATTTATATTTAAAGGAATTACGTTTTTAATCCAAAATTAAGATTTTAAAGATTAAATTTGCATCTACTAATAAGACTGCAGTTCGTCGTTGCAAAATTTCTTTTGGTGGAATCCACATTTGTTTGTGTTGCCATATTTTAACGAAGAACATGCTCTTTAGTTTTGATTTCACAAGTTAATGATAATCAATACCAATGCGTACCGCGACATATAAACGTAATCATCCGAATGTAAATAATAAGAAATAAATTAATTGAAGAGCGATACCAAATTTAAAGATGTTAGATTTATAGGTGCCAGATTTATAGGTAATAGATTTAAAGGCGTTAGATTTGTAGGTGCCAGATTTATAGGTACCAGATTTAAAGTCGAATACTTTGTAATAAACTAATTTACATTGAAAGTTTGCGCATTAAAATACATTTTTGTTTTAATACTTTTCATGCGAAAGGTATATATAGTTATTAATATATACTACAATAGATATCCTAATTATCCTTACTTACTCTTTAAGTCAATATATTTATATTAATAAAAAGTAGATAATATATATTATATATACTTATAATATATTCATTATATGTTTATATATATATATATTAACTTATATAATATATGATATTATACTATATATAATTTCTTAATATTATACTTCATTATTATATTCAAATAAAAGTGAAATTTGTATAATATTTACTATATTAAGTTAATATTATTTAATATATATTATTTACTCCTTCTATTTCTAGTATTATTAGTATATACCTTAATATATATATATAGTCTATATACTATTACTATATATACTTTTTTATATTTATATAACTGTATCTCTATATCCTTCTATCTTTAACATACGCTGAGGGTTTCCTATTTACTATGGGGGGTGAGTCAGGGTATGCGCTTGCTCTCAAGACACGCGAATGAAAAGTTTAAGATTAAGACTTAACGGCAGTTTGGTCACTATTCACCATGGTATTTGTAAACACATGTTACTTTACTGTAGTATTTTTTTTTTTTTTTTTTTTTTTTTGCATTTTTTGAAAAAATATTTATCTCAATGCGGGATAAAAATAAAATATACATATACAGATGGTTTTAATCATTATATTTCAAAAAGTGAAAAAAAAAGATTGTAAAATGACTACAGTTGCATATCTAAAACTTGTTAAAGTGCTCATGGGTGATAGTTGTGGCCGAACTGCTCGTGTATTTAAATTAAAATTTTCATTCGTGTAGGCTGGGTGAGCACTGCATACCTTTCATACTCACGACCTCTGATATAATATATTAATATTACATTATATATATATATATATATTATATAATAAAATTATATTTTATAAGTTCAGATTATTATAATATATAATATATATATATATTTTGCTATTTAGAACATTCTATCTTTCTTCTTATACAGAATACAATATATATATATTACTATAATCTATATATCTTATTAGATGGCGACTCCCGTGGTAGAAATGGATGGTGTCAGGATTCACAAAATTATATATATATATAATTATCTATATATATTATATATTAATTATATTTATAATATATGTTTATAATTTATATATATATATTATTATAATATTATATATACTATATATATATAATATATATATAATATTATCTATATTAACGCTTTTTTACTACAGGTTAGCCCCGAACTTCTTGGATTATTCTATTCGTACGGGTAATCAAGAATTAAGAACAGATATACCTATTCGATTGATTTATATAATAAAAAAAAAAATATGACATAAATCGAGATTAATAAATTAATGGTAATTTTTAAACCTTGTTGTTTTGAGTCATTTTTGTCGTTTTGACCATTGACTAGCCCTATTTCTTCATACAGGATTGAAAAAAATGTAAAAATTTTGATTTTGCTTTCAAAAAGTAGGGGGTCTAGGGATGAAGTCTCCTCTTAAGGGATTTAAGTTTTGTTCATGATCCTCAGGAGTTTTATAGTCATTTCTCCGGCAAAATTAGAGCACCAGAGGAAAGAAACGTACGAAGACTATATTTTGTCATATCAATAACACCAATATGTTACTTTTAAGGAAATAATCCAGTATTTTATAAAGATTTGAATTTTCATTGTAGGTAAGGGAGTCTTTTGTTTATAGATATATTTTTTTTCTTTCATTATTAATTTAATATTTGATTTACTCACTTATATTTACCTAAATATTTATTTATTTTCAAAAGCGTTCACATTTTTCCTTCGGATTATTTATTTACATTCCATAAGTGTAACCACATTATTATATTTCATATCTATAAACAAGGTTTGTTGTCGGATCACTACACCTAAGTTTCGTCAAAGAAGATCTAAATAGGCGAACTGGTTCAAGCACTGCTCTTAAATTTCATCATAAATAGGGCCCTTTACCGTTGTTGACGTGAACCCGAATAGGGTGGCAAGTATGTCATCCACGGAAATACCAATCCCCCAGTAAAACTCAAAAGCCATTTAACTTAGGATGGATTGGGATTCCGGTTATTGCGAACATACCCTGACTCGAATAAAGAAATTAGTGATTGCCATTTTCATCGGAACGAGAGACTTTGTTTGATGGATGATGAAATTCTCCTGAATCCAGCGATCTTGAGTCTGGGACCTGATTCAGCTAATTCTTAATGATAGAGTCTGATCGCGTACCTTCTTGTTCATAACCGATGTGTTCCCTGGAGGGAAGCTGATTTGAGGGATTCTTACTTTGATCCTATCTCTTTAATGACCATATTCAATGCCCAATTTTAAACTCCTGTAATAGAGCACTCTCTTGATCAGGGAAAGACTTAACATTAGTGATGGGAGGTTTAGATACTCCGTTAGTCTTCTACATACTACAATCAGGTCACAAAGGGGATTAAAATTTTGCTTGCATCTCTCAGTAATTTCCATTCACCTATCCCATTTTTCGCGAAATATTCTAACAACATTCTGTATTTACCTGATAATTCGATTTTAGTTTATCGAGAAGATTTAATAAATATTCGGCTATTTCATAAGAGCATGGTAGTACTGGAGGTAAACAGACGAGATACTTACCCTGTTTAGTTATTTTATATGTATTTCATGAATTACACTAGAAATTTAATACCCTCTCTATCCTATTCTCCTGTAAAGAACTACTAGTAATGAATCTTGATAGTTTCACAACGCAACGGCAGTTGGGAAAATACTAATTTGGAACATCTGGGTTGAATTTAACGAATCCCCGGTCCTTTTTTCTAGAAAGACCTAACTATTCCCCCTCGTCTCTTGGATGACCTTAATGACTGTCGAGGAAATTGTGGTGATTTGCGGTCGATGTCAACTTTCTTACCCTAGATAGTTCTTCAGTCTTCAAAAGACTGAATTTTGAGGCCGTTCAGCCAACGCCAAATAGGTACAATTTTCTTCCAATATGTCCCGTCGCTGAAATGTTCTTCACTGTTCGGACACTAGAATTTCTCCCTTTAAATTAGTGGGAGAGTAAATCGGTGAGCCACTAACGTCCATTTGGATTAATAGTAAGTTGTTGCTTTTGTTCATTATGATAAAATCTTGAGGAAGCATTGCCTTTCCTCCGAGTTTAGAGTAGAGTCATGGTTCCCAATTTTTACGCCGAAATGTAATGCTCTACCCATAAGAATATGTCCGTCACAGGAGACGTACCAGTCTTTATATAACTTTCTCTGTTTATAATTGAAACAGATTGAATTCTTTCCTGGATGAAATAAATTCAGTCAGAAATTTGTTAGCTGTTTCATCTGTTTGAAGGATCGCTCTGCAATTTCCTTTAAACAAGTTTCTGTGTTCAACTTTCTGATTAAAAAAAAAACTAATATAATGAGCAAAAATGACTTATTCTCAAACTAAGAACAGATTAAGTTTTCTCTATCATCTTTCTTATCTCTTGCATATACGCTCCTCAACCTATTTATATAAACTATAAAACGTTTCATATATGGAGTCGTCGTTGAGTGACGCTTATAGTATGTATGATCGTCAAAATTTCAAATTATTAGAGAATAATCCCTCTAGCAGAAAATGTTCTTGCCATTGAAGTGATCTTTGTGTGTATGTATCTTCGTGATCGAGTACAGACTAATTTAAAATACAAACTATATAAAAGTCTTGTGTGATTGCATTACCCAAATACCAATCAAAAGCGTTTATCAGTGTTTCTTGTACTGTTCTTAAATAGAAATTTTGACACAAAAATTTATGGTAAGGAAAAATTTATATTCATGGAAAACCACCTGCCTCTGATAATTAATGTTAATTATATTTCATCCGTAAAATAAAAGGAATAAGGAAAAATAACTTCCTATATTGTTATTTTACAAAAATATAATAGGTCATGATTTTAATTAAGTTTCACAATAGGTAGCGAGGTACAGGAGTTTCGCAATGAATTAGTTATTATTGATATCCTTTCTTCTTACTATGTGGAAAGGAGATCATCGTAATACGCTGACTATAAAAAGTTATTTTGACAACCTCTGAAATATCTATTTTGTCAACTCTTCTAAAGTTTCAATTTAAAATCTATATTGCAATTATGAAGCTTGCTCCTTTCTTTTGTTTTTTAAAATAGTTAGTCAGTTTCTCAGAGTTATAGTGGGACCGTTTTAACATGTGGTCCACTCTGGAAAAGGTGGAGAGAGGAAATGAGTTAGTTTACTCTGATTCATTCGTCTCCTGACTGATTGCGAAATTACCCACTTCTAAATAAATATATGTGCATTTTTTTATTTTTATCATAAATCCTATCCCATGACTCGATTAACTCGCATATATTTACTTTTCAGAGTGGATAGCGAAGTAAAATCTTCTGTCGGTTCCAGAATTACTGAGACTAGTCAATCTCATATGATGCCTGTAGGTTATTCTGAAGTGTCTGCAAGTTTATCTTGCGCTACCAATGTCTCGCTCTAATCGACCCAACTGTAAGACAAGTTTTATGAGTCACTGACAAGTTGGTTTGGAAAAAAAGAGATGCAGGATCGGGCAACGGCGATATTTTAAACCTTGAGATCTGTCGTTTGACGTCTGCCGGATCATCGACAAGACTTCTGGTCTAACTACAGGCTCTACAATATGTTCGCCATTCTACGATTTATAACCTTATAAATGCGCCAATATATCTCACACTTGATGATCCGTTTCTTCCCAACACTACAAGCGGAAGAGCATAGTCCGAGGGCAATATTGAATCCATATGAAAGTTATCATAAAAGGCGAGAAGTACGTAAGTCACCATCTATCCCGATAATTAATGACCTTAATGCATTCTTTCGTAAACACATTAAAAGGATGGATCCAATTATATGTGTCCTCTCATTTCGATTTCCCATATGTCTGTGAATTCCGCAGAACCTATTCCGAAGTCACCTTAGTTCAACAGTCCAGTATATAAATTTTTTCCCATCAAATTTATTTCATAAAAAATTATTTTACTTAATGGAATTACAGGACATAGTGGTCATCATCCTCACTCAGTCACATTATCCACTGAGTGGCCAGTCTGTGCCTCGTTTCCTCACATCCTTTTGAATTAGTCTTTCAATGCATCCTTGACTATGAGTAGCTCTGGAGCCCAGCGTTAAGGTTAGGTATACTACGGCTTACGTTGGTATGGAGCAAAAGGCTTCTTTACTATTGAACTGCAGGAGTTCCCGAAGAGAAAAGAATCTGCTGTTCGCCTTCGTTCCCGGCCTAGCGCACAGAATAATTATATAAATATTGTAATACATATAATACTTTTGAAAAATTTATATGTAATTTATATAGAGTCCTGGGTTAGTCCTCTCACGCTGTTCTAGGCTTTGGCAGCCTTTCAATCTCGTCTTTCTTCATGACAAGTGAAAATTAGAGTGGGGTTTAGATTTAGCAGGGGAGGGATATAGGGAGATTGTTATTCGTACATAGTTGTGCATTGACGACTGAGTACCTTAAGTACGATTTTGTCAATTTTAGGTTTTCATTGATCAGTTGGCACAAATCTCAGCACTGACGGCATTGAGTGTATTAATTATATAATATGGCTTAGTTATTATTCAAAACTTAGAAATTTATAAGTGTGGATATTATTTTTTTCTTATTTAAGTTACTTATGACATTATGAATTTCTGATATTATAAATTAAAAATAAACCCACTTTGTTAAATTCTAAAAAAGTACAAATGATGTACCATAACATGTAACAAACAAATTATAATACTCGAGACTTTGGAAGCTGGAGTTAAGAGATCAGATTTCCAGTCTTCATTACGGAAAAAGATCCAGCAAATACTGAGTAATTAGAACAACCCCTACTTTGGAAACTTGAAAGATGAAGCTTCAATATATAAAGATACATGTAAATTTATGAAATATCATCATAAATGAAGACTAGTTGATAGTAATCCCTTAATCGATATTTATTGACAGCGGTTTCAACTTGCGGGTTTTTATTTCTGTCTCAAGTTTCTCAATTCATGTTTCGAAGTTGTAGTTTTGTCTCATTTAGTTCCTGAATCAATCTTCGATTTCCAAGCGTTCGATTTCCAATTTTATGACAAATTTCAATTCATGAGTTACAATCTTTGATTCAATTTACCTGTTTGATATTCAGCTCTTTTGTGTATCCCAAATCTTCAGTTAAGTAATGAAGTATTTAGTCAATTGATCAGTTTCTATTTCCTCCTTATTTATTGAAACGAATGGTATGGATTGTTTGGTTACACCTTGAATCTGAAAATCCTGAACTATATCGTAATAAATCATAAACATGGGCTTTAAGTTAATCCCATGTATTAGCATTAAACTTACTATATAATCCAATTTCATATAACTTTTTTATGTTGGGTTGGGTGGATGTGTTCTTTATATGTTCACAACCTCCCACATGTTATATTAAACGAATTCAGTAAACAATTTTATAGTTGGTCTAGTATCTTACTATATTTTGATTCTATATTGAATTTTATTAATTTATTCTACTAACAATGTATCTTGTAAATATTTCCCAGAAAAATATATGAACTTCATTGATAGATAGATCCGAAAACACTTTAGTTAAGTAAACCCTTCATTGGGGTTAACAAGACCTGTAGTAATATCACAATTCGAATTTAAATTAACAGGAAACTCAAATCCTCCACTGAATAGATCACACAAGGTAAGAGCGCCAACAGAGTCCGGAGACATCTCCTCCGTTACGGAATAGCCTAACTGCTCCGTTAACACTTTGATGGTTCAGCTTGCGTGCCTGTGCTTCTACTAGAATATAAAACAACTCATCGGAACATCAATTAATACTTTTCTATTTTCACTTGACCTCCGAATTATTCAATCTTCATCGACCTTTGACTCTCGACTAGGTGGAGAGAGACACCTTCCATCTCGGTACGAATGTGTTCGGTGCCCAGTTCTTTCTCCTCCGCAATATATAATTATATATTATATACTTATCTATTATATATGATATATAATATATATATATTATATATATATGATATTATATCGCAATATGTTGTTGTATATCAATTAAGAAGAAAGAACCCATAAAAAATACTCTCTTACTCCCTCCTCTCTCTTTCGCGCACACACCAAAAAACCACACAACACTAGAGTGTGTGAGTGTCGCAGGTTCAAACACTTCAGAGGTTCTTGAAAAGGTCAAAGAGAGTTATTGCAAACCAAGACGATATTGTTCAAGAGTTTTTTCTTCCCAAACGGAGATAACAGTGAAATACTGCAGAAGATATGGTTAGATTATCCACGAAACTGTCCGTGTATACTGTTTTGTGTGCAAAACTCTTTCAAATTCTCCAACACCATTATCATCAGATGAAATTTTCTATTGGCGCACACTTTAATTCAAAATCCTGAAATTCTGAAGACCACAGAACGTTTCAGTAGAATATCTCGCAGCAAACGTGCTCAAAAATTGACTGTCAACCAGGATAAAGATAATATATAAGATAAATGCAATACTGGAAACACGTTCTTGAACGTTTGCAGGTCCATAGTTACTCTGGCGAGTGTGTTTACCTTTCAGGGAGATAAGGAATATTTAGGTTCATCCCCACATCGAGCAAACTTACTTGGATTACTTGAAATTGCTGCAATATTTGATCCTTTTCATAGCAAATCTATAAAAGGAATTTGAAATAAGAGGATCAGGTGTTCATCCATCTTCTCAAAACAATATGTGATGAATTATATCAAATGATGCAAATTGAGTAAGGAATTCAATTTGGAGCATTTTAAAACGCAATACTTCAAGTTATCTTAGATTCACTCCGACTGTCCATGATAGATCCAGTTCATTGTATTTGTAAGGTATGTCGCACAGGATATGGTCTATGACGGTTTCTACCTTCCTAGAGTATGGTTAAGCTACTGGGAATTTAGGTAGATGGTGGCATGCATACACTTACACAGAATGTGAAGATGAGTTTTATAATGTCCAGGCAGTATACGATAATGCTGCAAATATTCTAGGGCAAATATAAGGTATGGCAAAAATTTATTAACAAACAATAGTATGCTATAAAATATCCCATGTGCGTCATTGTTGATCTTGTTGGTAGAGCAGCCAGTTAATGGCTTAGACACGTAAACTTTTTTGAATTGTTCAAGAAATATGTCTCGGATTTCTTTTTCAGCTCACACATAGAATGGCAGTCGAAGTTGTCATTCTTCAAATCATTCAAAAGTTCAAGTCTTTGTCAAGATAGATGGGAAAGCTCATTCAAGGCCAACTGCAATAATTGACAGTTACGACGAATATTTTCTGCATTGCTTCGTTGTTTTGCATGCCACAAGAGAGGTAGTCTGACAAGAATTCACCAAAATTTTGAATAAATGCCGGGAACTAGATTTATGTAATGTTAGATTTGTGGGTTGTTTGCGGATGATTTACAAGGTTTAGCAGTCACTGCCAAGACAAAATTGCCTTAGATTAATATGTTATACTTATTTCTTCACCGATTTGTAAAGTTCCAGAATCTATTTGTTATTTTGAAAAACAAGGCAGAACAATTGCCTGATGTTGAATATATAAAAGTAGATCTAAAAGAGCGCCTGCGAGATTGATGCTTTAAGAGAATCTATCGCAAGAGACAAGTTTCAGATCAAAACATTCTTACTGTGATGGAGCATTAGAATCAATTGGCACAAAGGCATCAGAAATTCAATGATGATACACAGATTTCCTTTTAACAAATTAGATGCTACAGAAGAGATTCGATATAATGTTTAACATTAAATCCAACATATCTTGAAGATGTGGAATGAACTTTGCTGGGGAACTCAAGCACTTTCATAAATATGTTAAACAGTGTTCAACAATGAACATTATATGAACATCAGGATCTGTAGACATATATTAATATCATGTCAATCGGCTTCTCTAATGTGAATCATTTGGAATGTTCCTTTCTGAATGTTGATTACAAGATTGCCATGGAGAGATTTTTCGCAAAATCGTGAGGATAAAAATGGAATTTAGAACGTACAATGGTCTCAAACTAAAAATTATGTTACTGAGCCTCATGTGCAAGAAATGACAAGTACACAGCTTTCTCATTTCTGTGAATATCGGACTTGCTTTCTCAAAGGCCGAAAAAGGAATATTTATGATAGATATGTTTGCGAATTCTTGGAGGTTCAAAACTCCCCTGATAGTATACTACTGATTATAATATATATATATATATATATATATTATATTATATATTTATTATATATATATATTACTAATATTAATATATAATATATTATATATATATATAATTATATATATATACTAATATATAATTATATATATATATATATATCTATATATATATCATATATATTATAATATAATATATAATATCCTATATAATATAATATATATTTATATTATTATATATATATATATATATAGTTATATAATTTATATAATTTATAATATTATACTATATTATACCGGTATATAATATTATATATAATATATAATATATTAATATATATATAGTATTATATAGCATATATATATATTATAATTAATATTTTATATATATATATTATAGAAACAGAATATTATATTATTTTATATTATTATATAAATAAAGGGGGGATTCATTACTTATCCATGCTTAGGGCCCCCTCAACCTAAATCGGCACTAATAATATATATATAACTATATATTATATATATTATATAATATATTAATATATTTATATATATATATATAATATATATATATATATATATAAATATTATATATATATTAATATTATATATATATATTATTATATATATTATAAATATATATATATTTTTAATATCAGACTTAAAGAATTATGCAAACGGTTATGATTAATGTAGAAATTAGTTTTACCTGAATGATAAAATTGGCTTCTCATAGCCCCGACCCCACAAATTGTGGAGTGATTGAAATGGTTGAATGATTTATTATATTTATTATTGAATAAATAAATTATTTTCCATATAACATTGTCTCAATATTATCTTTTATGTAATCTTCACTTGAATTGGAAAAATGAACCATTTTTGAAAGAACTTAGCAGTTGTGCTTAGTGTGAAATCCGTTCTTCAATCACCATTTACGGGTATCATAAGATATATCATTATGAATAAACAAACTATCATTTTGTGATGAAACTTATGTTCATTAGGTGGGGTTGGAGCACTGCACACCATCACCCAACCTCGACTCCCGACGCCGACTCCTTACCCCTTAGACAAGCGTGACTCCAGATCTCCCGACCCACTCCCCAGCCCGTTATATTATATCAGGTTATATTATATATATATATATATATATTATATACTATATTTATAATATATATTATATATAATATACTATATATATTATATTTTACATTAATTATTTGATTTTAATATATTATTATATATATTATATTATATACTATCTATTTCCATTCGATATATTAATATTAAATCAAATCAAAATTTTTATATATAATAATTAATATATTATAAATTTATATATAATATATATATATATATATTATATTTATATATTATTTATATTATATAATCTAATTATATATACTTACTTCTAGCCCCTGGGCCACTTCAATTGCGAGGCCACATGCTTCCGAAACGCCGGCCACCGCCTTGGGATGGTTCATAAGTTGGAAGGAAATATAGAGAAGTCGGCAAGGGGCTCGAGAGGGAGCACCCGAAAGGTGCTCCATTGTTTTTGGAAATGAATCTAGCTGCAGGTAGGGGGGAAAATTGTCTGTTTTAAATCTAATATTTATATAGTAAGAGTTTTTGGGTGGTGACCTGATCTGTTCCAGCAAGGTCATTTGGCCTACTCTGGGACAGTGTTTCTTCTTATAGGCGGAAAACTGTTGGGGAGGGAATTAGTAAGTTTTCTATTGGGTGAAAACGAGTATGTGTTAGTAGATGTGTATGTGTCTGGTGTACGCGTGACTAGTGGGATGCGAGTGATAATGTTGTAGAGTAGTTATCAATAGAATATTAGCTTGGAGAGAGGTGGGGATATTTAGTCGTGTCAGGAGAAGTGGACAATATTGGTGACATGGCTTGGATTGGATTTAGGTTTTCTAGTAGAATTGAGTCCCAACATTCCAGTGAGTGGATAGGAAAAGCGATGTAAGCTTTATGAAATGTTGGATGGCGTTAGTTTAGTTCATCCCAGTTATAATTTTGGCAGTATTTTGGGATTTGTTAATTTTTTTGAGAAAGAATAGAACCTGCTGGGTACCATGTTGAAATTTTATTTCCTCTTATAATAGTGTTTTGGGTAAGGGTATGCATTATCAAGTTGTGTGGGAAAGTGTTGAGGTATTTAAAATTGTTGGTTGATTAGAAATTTTGGTCGATGTTGGGGGGAAACGTCATGTGTGTGTATAGTAATCCTATATTTTTGGGTTTGTTAGGGAGGCATTGTGTTCGGAAAACCTTATTTGGGTGGGAGTAAGATTGGAGTGATGCGGCACTGGTTAGGAGTGTATGGAGGACTTGAGGGAGGAGACAGTCATTCTGTTGGGAGTAACAAGGTTATCTAATTGTTGTAAGTATTCTTGGGTGAGATGAGTGGCTATATTTACGTCTGGATGTTGGAAGAGGCTGATAATGCATACAGTATGTATAGTTGGTGGTGGATTGGTGATTCATGGATGGAGGTCTCTTGAAAGTTGAGAGGAATTGAGAGAGAGGCATGGCGCTTTGGGAAGCTGTTTTGTAATTTAATGGAATGGGAGAGATTGTTTTTGCGAAGACTTGGCAACGGTTAGTAAGAAATAGAAAGCCATTTTGTCGTTTTTTATTAATCTAGGGGGATTGAGTATTTTTTGAATGAAAGAATGTAGGGACAGTGTCAAAGGCTTGTTTTGATTTCGATATGCTGTGAGAATTGATAACTTGGGTGGGATTTGGTTGAAAATTGAGCCATTGATTGCTCGCTCTTGAGTGAGGAGGTTAAAGGACTGTGTTTGGAGTGGTTGCTTTCTAAAGCCATGTTGATCATTGGGAGAGGATGAGGGTGGCATTTTGTTTATATTAGTTTCTCCAGTGTTTATGATAGGGGAGAGAGGAGAGAAATAGCAGCGTAAGAGAGAGAGTTGGTCTTTTTAGGTTTTAATTTGTGGAGTATGAATGCTTGTTCCAGATTGGGGTATATTGTTAATTGCGCGGATTGTTGAAGATTTCTTGATAAGAAATGCTTTTCTTGAGGTGTTTTCTAATGTAGGCTAGAGATTGAGTCTGGTCCTATAGCTGCGTGAATTTTTAGGTTTGTAGTTTCTTGATATCCTTTCCTATGTAAAAGGGGTCGGAGGAGCGTTGTGTCTGAGGGGACTTTCTGAGTTTGTTTTTAGTTTTCTTGTTATTGAGTGGATTGGTTGGCGAGGATTTAGCTAATGTTTGCTAGTCGTTCTATTGTTAGTTCTGGAGAACGGAGGAGTTATCAGTAAGGAGGGGGAAATTCGTGGGGGAGGGGGTTAGTTTAGAGTTTATTTAGTTTTTTGTAATGATTGCAGGTTTTCCGTATCTCAGCATATAGTATATATATATATTATTATATATTATATGGTATATAGATAGTTTATATATATTTATCTAATCTGTTAATATTATATATATATGTGATATATTATAATAACATTACTATAGAAAAATATATTATAAATATATATGTATTACAAATAACAGTAGATATAAAAAAATTTATAGATATATTGTACCGATACCAGAAAAGGGCTGATACGATACCGATAACTCATATTTTTTAGGTGCCGATTAACCGATACGATACATACCGAATACTTACTTATTATAATCATACACACAATTAAGAATAGACATTTGTCAATGTAGGCACTCAGATGCATTCCTGTACAAACAAGCTTAGTCATTCATTTTTCATTATTTGAGGTTGTGTGCCACGAATTTAACTCAAGTTTTTTGTATTGTTTATCCCCCAAAGTATCATAGGAATCTAAACGTACACTTGTGAATGTTTTTGTGTATTTAAAAAGCCTGTCTGTCGCAGGGTGTGTCTGTAAGCATAAATACAATGGTTAGCGAAGTAGTTTGTATGATTTAGCTTAATTAAAATTTTGAAAGAAATCTATAAAAATAAAAATAGACAAGAACCATAATACGAATGAAAACTAAAGAAAGGATCCGAAAAAGTAATAGAAAAACTATAATACAAAACAATGACCTAAAAATATCTTTAAGACTATATCTTAATACTCAACTTCAAAAAATTCACAAATTTGATGCCAAAAACATTAAGCTTTCACTTGTTAATCTGGCGAGAGACTGTTCCTTTTTGGAGGGGTGTTTTACATCCTACTTAACCTACACTATGAAAACGCTCTTTCTCCTCGATGGATTGAGATAGTGCTGTAATTATGTTGCTGCAGACATGATAATATGGGAAAACCTTGGCCCGATTTTCAGCCACCGCAATGAAAGGATTCTTCTGTAGGCAGCATCTCAATGTTTTCGTAGCTCATCTCTCTTCAAGACTGCAAAATCTGATTATATTTGCTCGTCTTATGACTGTTCTTCTTCAAGTTTTTACAGATGAGCTTCCCCTGTGTGATTCCTTTGAGGTGAATCAATTTCGTTCAAATGAATTATCTAGTCTAAACATTCCAAATCCTCATCTTCAGTACGTTTCTATTTGCTGAAAAGCTACGCCATCGTCACATCGTGCTGTTTCAGGGGTTGCGATAAGGCGGCTTCCACCTTCTCTCGACTCTTTTTTTTTTTTTTTTTTTAATTGTCAAGCTATAGTTGAGACCATGTTGCAAAACTTATAAATTGAATGAAATAAATAAATTTAGACGTCGAGGTGTCATATTGGGGTTTCAGCACTTTAGCATTCTTATTAGAACCTTATTATTTATTTTATTTTTTTTTACAGTTGTCACGCCGCTACGGCAGAACTATTCAGGAGGTGGGGTTTAACACTCAAAATCCATCTAAGCACTTACGCAGATGAGCAACAGACGCAGCTTTAAAGTGAGTGCAAATTAAATTGATAGGAAAACAGTGAGAAGAGAATTCACAGAAACAGAGTGGCGGGAAGAAAGAAGACAACCGCAGCAACGTCTGAGTTACTAACATCACACAAACTCGACTTGTCATCACAGACCCTATGTCACGACAGAGGGCGCTAAAAGGTCGGATGGTACAGCGGACGTGGATAGTTCCCAGAGAACTTGCTCTAACAGTACCTTCTAAAGGGATTAAAGCACAACATCGCGCCGACAATATAAAGGTTCAGTAAAGAATAATAACAGTTTAATAAAGTTTTTTGGCCTTTGACTCGGAACTGTCCAAAAGCCGAGTGAAACACGAGGCACCCGCCCCACAGAATGAGACCAGTACTCCATTTAAGGAACAGTATAACCCTTGTATGGGTGTAGTAACTGAGAGAGGAAAAAAGTTCCCTCTAACAGGAACTACCAGGTTTCTTTGAGCAGCCTAGAACAACTTGGATTTGAGGTTTACAAAACATTTTTTTTTATTTAGGCCAAGGATGTTATTTGTCAACAGGAAAGACGAGAGGAAAGTCGAAAGAGATAGGAAAGTTTAAACGCTTAAAAGAAGAAGAGAGAGAGAGAGAGAAAGAAGAGATTGAGAACTGGGTTTTTAAGAATTAAATTTCACAGCTTGAAGAAGACCAACCCTTGATTCTATCCAGATCACGAATAGAGTGCGAAGATTAAGCGAGGCAATTAGAAAAAGGGAGAATGAATTGATATAACGTGAGGCATGAGGGTCAACTCATCGAACAGTGAGTGGATAGAGTTAGTGTGCGTGAGAGATCATTGATGAACAGAATAATCAGTATGAGATAAAACGACCTGGGAACACCACTTGACAGAAAAGAAGAAGTCGCACATCAACAACAGCCGACATTGAGCAATTAAGGAAGCTAGCATAAGTAAGCAAAGAGAAGAAGAAACCAAAGGAAGGGAGCTTAGAGGCAGTGGATCACCATACCCACGCAAATGCTTTGGATATGTCAAGCGCCACACACAAAGTCTCCCGTGGTTCCCTAATGGTGGAAACCCATACTCTGTTTAAATAGTGAAAGTATATCGCCAGCTAGATCTCGAGCACCGAAGACCGTACTGGGTAACAGAAAGAAGGAGAAGAATTCCAGATAGATCTATAATGGAGCTTGAGAAGAGGTTTCAAAATCTTTAGAAGAATACAAGTAAAGCACATTGGGATTAGTGAGGAAAGGAATTATCGACAATTACTTCGCGCAATTAGTTGGACATTTATGCGCGTTCCAAACACTAGAGGAAAAAGTGCTGTATGAGGCATTGTGAATATAGGATGGACGAGGGGCTGGGGTCCACGGAGCCAACTTCTCAAATCTGGAGAGCGAAATTGCTTATTCCGCCACCCACCTTCCTTAAAGTCAATTCGGCTCACTGCACAACGATAATGAATATAGGTAGGCATAGAACCCTGAGAGAAGAGGAGGGGAATAGAATCCCAAATCGTCGGGTTGAATTAGAGGAAAAATAGGAGGCCAAGAGATGATTGGCTTTCAGTTGGAGTATTAAAATCATCATCAGAGCGAATAAGGAGGAAAGGAAGATTTACAGAGTTTGTTAGAGATGTTTTTGGCCAGAAAGATTTATGCGCATTAGAATCCAGGAAGTCAAGCACATTTTACTCCTAATACTTTCGCTTTGCTAATTGGCAGAGAAATATCCTGCAACTTCAGTAGCTGTTAAAAATTGGCAAGAGTGATGGAGTAAGGAGAATTTTTCCACACCAGATAAGCATTGCCTCTAGCCTGAATGGCAGGGATCAAGCAGGACTCGAAACCAAGGATTTTGAGGAGAAAAGATTTTGTCAAAAAGGAATGAACCCAGTCTCCATGATTCCATACAGTTCCCACTAGATCAGGAGAAATCCTGAAAAGCGTCTTAAGAGTCAAACACTCACTTTAAATTATGTTAGCGTAGAGCACCAATGCCGCCAATCGCCAGTGATCAAAGTGCCAGAAACCGATAGGGTCAGGATGGAGATGTTGGAGAGATGTATTAGAATAAGGTTGATAATAGTTGTGTCAGATTTACCCATAGAGCGAGGTGGTGATGTTATAGGAGAGAAGGACTAGGTTGAACAGTTAGGTAAAGTGTGTTCAGAATCGGTATGGGACATCCGGAATGTGTTAGGTTATCTAAAATCAGTTGCCTCCAGATGTGAGAATACTGACTGATTCGGCTTTCCTTCGCACACTAATCAGTACGGCGGACCCACAATTAAGTTTTGATGTAACATTGACAATCCCTAAATAGAGACCTCGGTTTTGGATGAGAAAATTACAGTTTGTGAGAATGTAAAGGTAATCAAAAAAGGCATGAAAACTTTCGTTAGAGGAGACGTAGCAGACGTAAGATATTGAAGTCAGAAGGAAAGAAAGATTTAAGCCACAGAACGAAGTTAGGAGATTCGAGATTCGAGACGTGTTATAGAATGTTTATATTTACAAAGGCACTTACTCCAAAATTTTACGAAATTTATAAATAAATTTATCGTTGATATATATAAACGACGTTGAAGCATGAATTATTTAGCATCTGGGTCTCAGCAGAGCAATAAATTAGATGTAGACTTTAAGGAGGTGATTTCATGACGATGCCGATTACGTGCAAGCCAATTGTGTAGTAAAGTTCAAAAGAGCAGCCTGTGCAAATCATGCTATATACACGATTACCATCACACAAACAAAAAAAAAGAAAAAAAAAGACAGAACAAATAGACAAAAACCAAAGGAGAATGAGGAAAATTATATTGTACGCTAAACCTAAATTTTAAAACGATAAAAACCCTATTATACAGAAATATCTAAAATATGAATATACCAGTAAGTTTAAAACGCACCACTCACAACGCTCATGAAATTGCGTACAAAAAAAAAATATATTGATAACTAAAAAAAGATAATCTTTAAATATATAATATATGGCTTCCAAATAGGTAAAGTTTACGCTAAAACCCAAGTTGGAAAAACGCCTAAAAATCTAAGTTTAAAAGGAATCGAGGAAAAAAAAACATAACTGGGTACTAGCTATATATAAATCGAACTAGATTTATATTGAATCTAAAAGTTTTCATAATTTTTCACCCAAAAGACAAGAAGTATCGGGCTATGTATCGGCCATTTTTAACATATACCGATACGATTCACATCAAATGGCGTATACCGATCGAACCGAGAGATACTTCGTACACCCTAATGTATATATATATATTAATAATTATATTATATATATATTTTATATATATATATATATATTAATATTATATTATATTTAATTATTCATACATTATTATATTTATATTATATATATATATATATATATATATATATTTATATATATAATCTTAATAATATATATATAGTAAATTGATAAGTATATCCCTTTGAGTATTCAAATTATGAATTCTACGGATTTATTTATTTATTATTATATAACAAACATTTAAAAACTAAATTCAACACATATTTGTTTAGTAAAGTCGAGATTTTCGTGTACTGATGTATCACTTCTTCGGACTAATTCATCTGTGGAACATTCGCTAACTGAATTTTACTAGTTTTTGGATTTTGGCAACTTGGCAATTTCTTACCGATGAGTACTCTGTTCATATATCTTGCTTTAAACCTTACACAGTGTGTTTGCTGAGTATTTGGCATCCTAAAGGTATTTTTAATTGTATGTATCAATCTACTGCTTTATCCTCGTTGTAATTGAAATGTTGCTATTTCTCTATAATGAATGATTCAATAAAATTTCTTTGAATCTGTATTCTCGTTTAGTTTTTATTATAGCAGGGGAAGCTATATTAATGGTGTGGCCTAAATTTTGCCGATGTTTTACTAAGCGGAATTGTTTATTTCATTCAGTCGACTTTTATGTTAGAAATCTTATTAGTTAGGAGATGTCGAAAATTTTTTAATGAATAGCAGTTTAGTTGTCGAGTCTTAGCCAGTTTCTATTATTGACTATAACGAGAAGTTCGTATTATTTATTAATTTAACATTTTTCTATGTGAGGCCATATCTATGAAGATGTGCTTCGTTAATGTAGTTTGTAGAGTAACACATTGGGTAAAGGTCAAGTATAATTTGCTTTTAACTACTTTATTTTCTTTGCTCCACTTAGGGATAC
>JABUQX010031631.1:0-2500 GCA_015478945.1 Trachelipus rathkii
TATTATATATTATTATATATATATATATATATATATATATATATATATATATATATATTATCAATCTTTATATTAATATAATATTATTATATAATATATAATATATAATATTATATATATATATATATTATATATATTATTATATTTTATATATATTATAGCGTTATATATATATATAATATATTAATATAATTATATATTATATATATATATGATAGTTTATATATAATAGGTGCGTTATATAATCAATAGGGTAGATATTTAGGTCGTTAGTATAGCTCCTACTACCAATATTTATATGTAATATTCTATTTGGTAATAAATTAATTAAATCGGATATAAATAGTTTAACTAAACTATTTAACAATTATATTTTTATTTGATAAATATGAAATAAATGAAACTGATTTATAAAATAAATATTAAAGAAAAATCACAACTATACACTATTATACAATTAAGCAATTTATAATACTAATATTCATGTTGGTATAATATTAGCCTATTCATTAATATTCACTGTATCTATATTAAGAGTATAATATTTAAGTGAGCTCATTATATTAGAGTAGCGTACAGAGATTTTCATAATATTTCATATAAATAAGATAATAATATATATAGTACCTATTAAGAACTAAGTGAACATTAATTTAACCTATATAGTATAATATATTAATATATATATATATTTAGCGTGATACATTGAAGGACATTTATGGAGATATAATTCTACTAACGTGATAGAACTATATAGAAACTCTATCTATACTCAGTGAGTGATTTAAGCGAAAGGACTACATAAGTAAATTATTGAATAAAAAAATGATATTTTATATGATATATAATCTCTCTCTTCTCTCTCCTCTATCTCTCTATATATATATATTATATATAATATATATATATATATATATAATCTCACTATCTATCTATCCTATTCTCTATATATATATATATATAATATATATTATGTATGTATGTATGCTGGTGTGTGTTTGTATGTGTGAGCGTGTATTATTAGACCGTGTCATGGTGTAAAGGCTAATTATCAATGGTTTAATCTATTAGTAACAGTAAATAAATTATATTATTTATTTACAAATAAATGTGAGAAATATGAGATTATTTACGTAGTATTTTATTCTATAAGAATAATTTTTTTTTATTTCCCATTCTGATCATTTACATTACTTATAAACCATAGTATAATCACAACTTAGTAATACAGAATTTATACACATTATTTAGTATTATTATTTATTTATATATTATTATTATTATTATTATTATTATTTATTATATTATTATTATTATTATTTAATTATTATTATTATTATTATTTATTTATATTATTATTATTTATTATTTATATTATTATTAATTATTATATATAATTATTAATTATTATTAATTATATATTTTATTATTATTATTATTAATTATTAGTTATTATATATATTATTATTATATATTATTTATTATTATTCATATTATTATATTATTATTATATTATTATTATTATTATTTATATTATTATTATATAATTATATATATTAATTTATTATTATTATATTATTTTATATATATTATTATTATTAATATTAATTATTAATTATTAGTATTATTAGTATTATTTATTATTTATTATATTTATAATTATTATTATTATATTAATTAATTATAATTATTAATTATTAATTATTAATTATTTATTTATTATTATTATTATATATTATATTATTATTATTAATATATTTATTTATTATTATTATTATTTATATTATTATTATGCATAATTATACTATATTTATATGTAAGTAGTAGTTATAGTAAGTATGTTAATAGTAGTAGTAGTAGTAGTAGGTAGTATAGTAGTAGTAGTTAGTAGTAATTATATATATTATTAGTGATTGTTTATGTTATATGTGAGAGTTGAAATTAATTTATTGTTATGTTATATCATATTTAATTGTTTAGTATATTTATGCACATTAGGCTTATATATAGTATTAGTTTGTTATTATTTTAGTTTAGTGAATAATCAATACCAGGTTATAGTATAGTTCATTCTAAGGTCCCTTATTTATTTGCGTAGCTGCATATACGCAACTACTAGTATCCTTTTCTAGGAAACAGCCACTAAATGAGAAATATTATAAATGACAGAACTCACACTCAAGCCCACTACTATTGGGTACGATTATAGCTTATCGTGTGACGGACCGTGACTCAGATTGAGTATTATAAGTAGTAGAACATAAAAGAAGAAAAAAAATTTGCGTTGTGTATTACACACAGCTGTAAGCAGTAAAGTATCAGTAAGTCAGTATAATATGCAAGGTAGGACGAGGAGAGAAGAGCACTACCTCTTAGCCTACCTCCCACCAAACGTGGATCTATTGATTCTATATTAATCTATATTGATACATTTGATTGTTCACTAAATAGTCTCAATATTTTTATAATATAACACATATACCTTATTTATACATTATAA
>JABUQX010031631.1:17500-19546 GCA_015478945.1 Trachelipus rathkii
ATCGAAAGAGTAATTGTACATGAAGGTGTATTTTCACAAAAATTATTTTAAGATTTATTAAATAAGGCGAAAATAATTGAAATGAACGATGAATTAAAAAGTGCACTAGACAATTTACATCGAGATCCTAACGTAAGTACAAAGAAAGGTAATGCAGCTAGACGGAACTGGTATAACAGTGGTATTAATAATGATCTTATCCAAAAGTAAACTAATCTTCAATTGGCACATAACTCTAGCTCAAATAATGGTCAACAACTCCATTCTAAAAAATGTTGATAAATCCACTTACCATCTAAAACTTGTGTATCTTCCATCGGTAAACAGATATATAAAATCCAAACATTAATAAAAAGGTTTAGGAGAATTATGGGTTAAATTAAATATCGGGCTCTGTAGTAAATTTCCACTTTTTTGGAGGTACTTGTTTCCTGCAAAGACATATGGTAATGAGACTGGATTCCAAGACGCCAGTGCAACACAATACAACAAAGTGTAAGAATAAGGCGCTATGAAATATAGAGAGAAATATGCTTGGAATAGCGCGTAGGGACAGAAAAGAAACGGTTGATCGAGATCACAAACAAAATTAACAGATATAATAGTCGAGATGGAGAAGGGAAATCATATAGCTAAAAAAAATTATGATGGATAGACAATGGATATTATATATATATATATATATATTTTATTTGTACGCGGTGGTGAATCGGACAACAAGTTAGGCCCCCGTGATATTGCCACGAGATTACTTCTGCAAACAAAGTAATCTTAACTTTGCCAGTTTTGACATATAATATACTTTAGAGGTGACACTGAAAAAATAATTAAAATTCATTCACTAATTTTCTTATTATAACAAATGCTTGAATTTTGTAAAGGAAATTTTCAAGAAGTGAAATTTTTTTACACATTTTGAGTACCCGTAATTTAATTTATATTTTTTTTTAATAAAATTATAAAAACTCTCTAGAATAAAGTAATGATCTAAATAAAAACTGAGTTAACTTACCAGGTGGGCATTGAAATATATGAGCAAATGAGTTTATTAGATGAATTTTATTTATTTGAGTGGGACAATCACCACCTTCTTAAAAAGCCGGGCCTGGTCACCCCGCCCGACCCTAACGCTATATAATATAGTAATAAATATATATAAGAATAGGAAGTATAGAGTGAATATATTAAGTAATATATTATTATAATTATATATATATATATAATATAGCTATTAATATAAGATATTATATATATCATATGTATAGTATATAACGTTTGGCGGCTATACTATATATGGTAGATACTGGAACCACCGTCTTTTAGTAAGGGTGTAATTTTCAGTTTCACTTAATAAATTAATAAATATATAAATATAAAATAAAAAAAATAAAATTTCGCCTCATTATATATAATGCACGCTATGGTAGTACTACATAGTATTTATTTTAGATCATCTATTTTATAATTCTTAAGAGATTTATTTAATTATATTTTAAAAAATATAAATAAAATAGAGTATGAAGATCCCTCAATAGATAATCAAGTTCACTTTTGGAGAAAAAATTAAGTGATTGCTATTTTTAACTTTTATTATAAAAATGAAAAAGTTAGATGGATTTTAATTATTATATTTCCTTAGTGTAGCACTAACTTGAAGTATTTAAGCTTATTTAAATCTATTAATAGGCTAAAAGTTACAATTTTTATGTTCACGTATTATAAGGGGCAAAATCACTCAGTTACCTAATTGGTCTGATTCACCTACCTAGCTAGTAAAATTGCAAGGAAGAGTGGTAATATCGAGTACACACCATGTTTTTATCGTTATTTATACGATTAATATTGACGGTTTTTTATACGTATGTAGTTAATTAATTATGAATATAATAAATAGTTTACTTATATTATATATTAGGTAAAAATTAAATTAACAAAATTGAAATTTATATATTATTAAAAAATTAACTAGAATTCCAAAAAGTGTTATTTTGATTTGAGTAGATTGGTGAATCGGACCACCTTTATTTTTTTATTCTTATTTATTTA
>JABUQX010031632.1:0-17574 GCA_015478945.1 Trachelipus rathkii
ACGTCATGTAAAAGTATACTCTGAATGTGCAGTTTCCCTTCAGCCAAAAATAAGGTTTTAGACCCTGCTTAAAAATGTTGGCCCCATAAATATCAAAATTACTATGAGGCTTGTATTAAGGGAATTAATTTCCAAATCAGAATACACACTAATTTGAGCATTGGTGAAATTTATGTCTACTTTCGGGAAATATACATAGTATTGTATATATGGGTTGCCAGTTGAAATTCTTTTTATTTTTGACTTGTTATAAAATTATTTTTCATTCTTATTACAAACAGGAATGAAATTATTACTGACCATTACTTGTATAAAATAGGGTTATTTGAACCTAACCTGACACTATTAGACTGTCATGGTTTCGGTAACTGCTACAACAATTGCATCCTGCCAATTTCTTTTATTTTCTATTCCTACTTTTCAAAACCTTCTCAGCTGCACATTTGCTATATTAATGCGGTTTATACCCATCAATTTTTTTAAATTAAATGAACAGCCGGATAAAAGGTCTAACTGTGACACATTTTTTGTTTTATAATTCAACTTGCAGCTCGCTTAGGTAAGAGCCTTTTTCCTCTGTGTGAGATTGCAGAAAAAAGTATTTCATAGAGCTACCAAAGATTATTCTCTCTTTTTGTCTACACTCTGTTCAACCTATTGAGCACCTCTAAAAGCAGGGGGTATCTAATATGGAAAAGTTAAATTTCAAGTATAGCATCATTCTTGACAGCATAATTGAACTTTTGTTTAGAATTTTTTATTTTATCTGATATTCCCTGCCATACAAATATTGCATAAAAATCTGACCATCCACATCTAATCCTCACCAGTTACTGATCTTTCAAAACTCATCACTTCTCCAACAAATCAGTGTTAAACTAGAAATCATTCTGGCAGCTTATTATTAATTTTAACAATTTTCAGATAACAGAAGAATTAGGTTTTATTGGAAGAAAAAAAAAAGCCTTAAGTAATAAATTTTGATGTTATTAGCTACGATCATCTAGGGTATTGATCATCACATTTAAGACCTTTCAAATATAGTACCTTGCAGCGGCAGATTACCTGCTTTACTAAATACTGTAATTTTTTCAATTTGTTGTGATTTGAAAAACTGCGGTTGTTCATGATGCTTCAAATGAATAAATAAAATTGATGTTAATTTTCTGGACTGCTATTGCAAATGATGAGGAGATCTTTCATTGTGGAAATTTTATGTGTTTGAGCATTAGTTGGTAGTAGGTGGTGATTCCCGAATTTTGATTTATGATGTGTATGATAGTGAAATATCACGCTGCTTATTAATAATGACACCAATAACATTTATAATCTGAATTTGTATTACTATATCAATCTGTTCCTGCCTTTTAAAATCATATTCTGGGCAGAGTACACAATTCTCATCCGATATTAAATTCATTCAAATTTTTAAGCTCTTAATTTTAATTTCTTATTAAAGTAATCAGATATGCATATTTTCTCCATCTACTGAGAGACTTGCCTAATTTGGATATAAACAGTTGTTAATTAATTTTGTTGCAGGAAGATCTCTTGACCCCTCTTCTACTAATAAGGTTTTTTACTACAACCAACTCTTCAGAAGGGCTTCTAGTCGATATCCTTTATATTTTTTATTTCAAACTCATTAAACTTGCCTAAAATCCATTGATAAAGCCGGCTTTTTCCCATCCCAAGTTAAGAGTATTTGGGTGTATATGAATCATATTTAATTTCAATTTGAAATTTTAAATTTTAATGATTCATCATTTTATATTATATTTTAATTTAAAAATACTGAATTTTCCTTCAATAAAAGTATTTCATAATACTGAATTTTAGTAATTCTACAGGCATCTTTATAATTCATTAAAATAAATTTATCGTAATAGGCGGAATTTATTTTTAAATTTTTAGTCGGCTACACCCCCAAAAATGGTAGGGCCCATACTATGGTCTCCCAAAACCTTATAATTTCCCGGATCCGGCCCTTTATCACAGCTTATAAGGAATTAAAAAACTCTGTATTAAATAATAGAATAATCTAATTTTATGGAAAAATCTGGACAGTAGATCAACTTGATGGAAGGTGTCATCTGAACTCACAAATTACAATTTTTGGAAAATATGTTCAGCTGAAAATATATATGGAGGTGTCCACTCGAACTCCACCAATTACCAAACCACTTCCAACGATAACCTTGGATCTAATAATTTAATAATATATAAATTATGAATACGTTCAGCAGCATGATGATAATGCTGCATGATATATTTAATAGCATTAGAATTTCTTACACTGTCAATATTGACCACAACTCAAACCCGCATATTTACTATTATATTAAATAAACCAGGGCAGGCTTTGGAGGCTTTCAATCTTGAGAAGAAAGTTAGGCAGACACTCCCGCTGAGGATGGCATATACAAAAAAATCAAGAGAAATTGAAATGAAGTCAATTGAAAGTCCTACTGGTTTCTTACAAAAAATTATCAGGAATTAAAAATCTTGATTACCTTGCATAAAATTTAAATATAAAGACAATAAAAAAAGGAAAAAACGTTTACTCTTTCAATTTTGATAAAGTTTATGAAAGAATATGTATTATTATATTTTAATTTCAAATGATAATTAAATAAAATTAATAAAAGGATGTTTGAGATGCTTCCAGCCTCAGCCAACCCAGCCTCTATCACAGCGATAACAAGGCTGCCCAGCTGAAAAACTAAATGGGAGCCTTATAAAGTTGCGTTGTAGCTTTCAAAAACAACTGTCCTAAATCTATATTTGTGGAAATATTTGATGTTTATATATATCGAATGGCCAACTCACACAGAAATGATTAAAAAGTTGCCTCAAAATTGTGATTCTTTCCAAACTGTGACAAAGGCCAAATGTGGCTTAAATAATTAAAACTTTATAATAATTTAATTAATAATTAACAGGAACTCTGCCTATTAAGGCATACTTTATAGAATCGCCCTGTCGATTATTTACTAAAGTAATTAACGAGGGGCTTGACTTAAACTGCAATACTACTTACCAAGTAAATTGGTATGCCTGTGTTAAATCTCCTTCGCTCTCAATTAGGTGGCTCACTTCCGTGGAGATAACGTGTTTAAATGTCTTTGATTTTTTTTCTTCTGGCATTCACAGTATCTCAAACAGGAAATAAGTGGAATTAATTCAGGTTACAGTAAGATATGTTAAATATGAAATTAGTAGCTACACAGTATAAGGCTTGGTAGTTAAATTTCTAATATAATCTCTAGGTTACAGCATAATCAGTTGTAACAGGTAGATAATGTAGCAGTGAGGTGTATAGCAGTAGATTTAATTAGATATCTCAGATGTAGAGTAGCAGTTGAGGTAGTTCAAAAACTAGCAGTAGTAATCAGATGTAACAGTTAGTGGAATAGCAATGACCGACTCATTTGGTCAGCTGATCATAGAATCAATTTTTTTATATTAATGACTTTATGAGTATTTTAAATCTGACATTAATTTTTATATAGGAATAATATGACATCATCAGGCATGAATAATTAATTATTTATTATTTAAATTTAAGTATTGAAATATAATTGAAATTATAAAAATCAATATGAACAATTTATAAAACGAAAAACAAAAAACAATTGCCAGTCATTAATCATTTGTTTAGATTAAAAAATTATATGACAATGTACATTTTTACACAAAGTATAGGACCTTTAACATGCCTTCCCACAACCTATAAAGTGTTAACAGCAGTTCTAACCAACGGTTATTACCAAACAAAGTAGAAAGTAACAAACATCATTTAGTGAATAGACAAAAGGGATGGTATGTAGGCATATCTAGGACAGAAGAAAAGCTACTGATAAATAAAATGATAATTGAAGATAGTTGGAAAGGGGCAAAAGAATCTGTGCATGACGTGAATTGACTACAGGAAAGCTTATGATAGTGGTACCCATTCGTGACTGAAGGAAATAATGAGCATTTACAAAGTTGATGAAAAAATTTCATAAAATGGGTAGATAGACATGTGGAAAAAATTAATTTAAAGTTTCAACACGAGAAAGGAATTAGAAATTAAATGTAAAAGTTTCGTAAAGAAATTTTTCAAGGGACTCCATGTGCCCCCCTGTTTTATTTTGCATTAGCCCTCAACCCTCATTTAAAGTACTACTGATCAATAAATAAGAGACAGAGATAGAGAATACACTAAAAGACATTGCAGAGAAAATAGAATCTCTCAATGCTCTTCTACCAGTGCAGTGACATATTAAAGCGATATGCGACCAAGTATAGGAGACGGCAGATGGAGACAGATAAACGTGGTTAATGATTTTTCATCGGATATCAGAATAGCGAATTTGAATTGGAAAAGTTGGTGCATTCGCAGTTTATGGAGCAAAGGTTCAGAAACGATAATTGACCGAAAAAGCATCATGGTATAATGTGGTAAATTAAAAGACCACTTTAGAACAGGAAGGAACTTACAAATACCTTGAGTGGAGGAATCGGACAAGATTGAAAACAAAATCATGAAAGGAGAGAATTAAAAAGGAATACATCTTAAGATGGAAGAAAGAAAATATTTTTAAAACTAATTAAAGCCAAAGAAATAAAATAGAGGCAATTAAGGGGGATAACTGGCAATGCCAGTACTATGATGTGTGACAGTTTGGAATTGTGATTCGGTTACCAGTTGAAATAAAGTTTTACTCTAGACCAACCACAGGAAACTACGCAGCACACAAAATAATTTACAAAAAATAATGCACAGCTCGTCATAGTAACCCGGAGAGATGCAATGGACAGGTATGGGATGCCACAATAAGATAGAAACCACAAAAATTAAAATTAGAAGGATTAGCAGAATACTATAGAAGGAATAAGGAACTAATTCATTTGGATGGTTAAAAGAACATGAAGATTGTAAGTCTATCAACTTCAATAAAAAAAAAAAGCCAAGATGACTATACCCCGTGAATTTAGCATCAATATATCACAGCTGAAAGATTGGATGATAATTTGATATGAAAATTTTAAAGGTCAGGGTTTAGATAGTCTTGTATCTCTTGAAATTGAGGTTGAGGAAATTAACAGAATACTTGATTATATTGACTTCAATAATTTGCAACCCCTGATAAAATGTGGTAAAAATCGTAAGGAAAGGTAGTAGTAACTTTCCATATACTTTGCACTTATATATAATTAATTATATCCAGTCACAGTGTTAAGTTTTATCTTATGTAAAAAGTACCCTACAATTTTTTTTTTTTTAATTTTATTGTTAAACTTGTAAAAACAACATTTCTTTAGATCCTTGTTAAAGTTCCTTGCTAAATTAATTTCTGCTCGTCTTTTAGAATCCCCGATTTCCTATAACTGATTGAGTTCATTACTAACTTTCCTATATCCTAAAAGCCTCCAAGTCTACTACCCTTTTACTTTCCATGAATCTTTTACAGAGCTTCTTTTTATTGATTTTTTCCCCATCTCTTTCCGTCACCAATTTAGTTTTCTATTTCTAACCCAAATAACACTAATTCTGAAACACTGTGACTGGATATTCTCTAAAATAAGACTTAAATTTCTCTCACATTTCAAAACAGTTTTGATTTTCAAATTCTTTATTCAGTCATTGTTTACACTGTTTTCAAGTAATGCTCTAAATTTGTCAGTGATAGAGGTCTTGTTCTAAATAGTGGTTGAACTAAAACTTAGTTAAAAAAAAAAACAAAAAATTTTTTTTTTGAGAGTAGATTGATTTGTGTTTAGTAGTATTGTTCTTTTACCTTAAATTGCATTTAAACAGAGATGGAATATTACCGTCTTTTACCGTCTTTTGTAAATATTTACTGTAATGGTCGGTTATTAGAGAACGTCCCTACTATTTTATTAGGGTCTTGGGATTCATTATCTAAATCACAAGTAACTATCAGACTAATTAATTATTTTCTTCACACTTCTTCAGATTATCGGTTAATGCGGTATATTATAAAGACGATTAGCAGGCTTTGAGTATATTAAAATTTATAAGGAAATAAAATAAACTTTTAGGAATCTATTCCACAAAATACATAGGGCGCCATAGAACGCTGCATACAAAGTCCATCAGCGAAACACTTTGGCGTTACTCGAAATATTCTCACCAATCTTTTAACAAAACAGTGTTATAACGATAAACTTTAAACACGAGGGTAGTTATCCGTTTTAAACATTCTTTCTTTTATTTCTCGGTACAATATATTATCATTATTAGACGCGACGAAATATTAACAAGAAAAACAACTCTTTGCCGATGACAATTATAAATCAAGATCGTTAATTAGCTAGGCGCGACTCATTGTAATTAATAATTGGCTTGTATATTATAGATTTTTATGAGATACATTAATATATATAGGTGGGGCTAGTAGTGACGAATTTAAGTTTACGCTTACATCTTCCCTAAATCAAAAAAAAAATATCTCTATAATTAATTATGTTTAACAAATCTTATATTTGGCTTTAGGTTTGCACTGTTTTCAGTACCCTTAGAGATAAACACTTCAATAAATGCCAAAATAAATTCATAAAATCAAATCCTATAATATTAGTGAAATTCTATTATATATATTACTATTACAATAAAAATAAAAAAATCCCAAACTTGTATATATATCAATATATATATATATTAATATATATATTAATTATATTATATCATATATTTAATATATATAATTAATATATATATATATATAATATATTAGATATAATATATTATATTAATATATATATTATATATATATATTATTAAAAATATATATATATATATATATATATATAATATATATAATATAAGTGAAAATGCAATTGAATTAATAATAATTCGTAATTACTAATAAATTTGTATTTTAAAATAATACCTATATGATTTTGAATGTATTTATTTGATACACCATTGACGGGATATGATCCTGGACTATTAAAAGCTAGATGAGCTAAGTTAGCAAACCGTGAGTGTTTGACCACTAACTATAAACGCTTACACGTGTGTGAGTAGGACAACATGGGAGTCGAAAGAGGAAGCGATAGTTGAGAGTAAGTAAATTTTCCGAGAATAACTTCTCTACCTTGAGATCTCCCAATCGACATCATATGACGGAGAGGCATTTAACTTAGCTGGTTTCTTGGGAGGTTTCACTAGGTTTGCATTTAAGATATCCTAAATCCCATTGAGAAATAGAAGAGGAATTTTCAGGAGAGCACTAGCATCTTACTGAACGAAGGGGCAAGATGAAAGCAATGGTGGCGCGGCAATTTGTATCTGGGACATATACAATAAAACAATACCCAGTAAGAAAAAAATACCAGGGAGGATCTTATTGCCATTAAAACATCGGAAGAATTAGCACAATACCCCCTATCTCCGGCATGCATATACTCGAGAGATAGCATTATGCAGTGGGAATTTTACTCAGGAAACATTAGATGCTCACAATTACAGCTCTATAACCTGTGGGAATAGGTGCATTTTCATTATTATCACTTTAACTTGTTTTCTGGAGCAATATTGGACTTGCTATTTAGGGCCTCTAGAATTTTATGAATTGTTGAGCGCTTGACAGCAAGATTATATTTAGTAGATACATTGTATCAGCGCTACCATAGTTGCTGACCGAGATAACAAAAGAGAATTCGGAGATACTTCTTAGATACTTGCACATAATGCATATAGGAGGAGGCATTGCAGCGAGGCGTTACGATTGAACACACTAAAACCCTCCAAAGGCTTCATTGGTGCGGAACCAGATTCAGCTCGAAAGGTATGAAGGGGACATCTACAAGGGGTGGCCCGAGAGTTTTTCAGGAGCTGCTCTGAGTTATGGTAGGAGCAGGGTGGAATTAATAAACATAAAAAAACGGGGTCATATGTAAAAGGATGAAGCTAATTTAGCAATATTCCTGTAATCAAATTATGTATTATGTCTAATAATGTATCCCCGTAAACAGAGATGACTTGGTCTACTAAAGCCTGATAAGACGAGTACGGAGATAACTGTGTCGATCCGTACTACTTCCAATAAGCGAGAAGTCAATGAGCATAGCAGTGCCCACAATACGTAATTAATGTAGCTCATGCTTGGACAGTAGGATGTATTACTTACAAGAGATTTTGTATATTATTCTTGTGAGTTTCTATAAGTAATGCCGAGTAGTGGTTCAGAATTAACTCATCTCAATGCAACGGACTCCATTCTGCGCTTGCTATCTTAAATAGGGTCACACGCGAGTTACTGTAAGTCATTAAGTATTACATATAAATATAATTAAAATTAATCTCCTTTTAAAAGAAAATGTGATAAACTAAATGCCCCGTATGGCCTTGCTCAATTACTTACAAGAATAAAAAGAGAAAACACGATTAAATAAAGATTAATTCAATGAGAAATATAAATAGACGTGAATCGAACTATTGTAAAAGTAATTAATGATATCTTATCGAATCAGATAGAAAGAGTTTTATCAGGACGGAAAGTGGAAATAATGTAAATCTACGGTTGGACAACTACTGAATAGTTTTTTAAAAGTTTGAGTACATACAAATTAATACTCACGATAATACTCATTATGTACAAAATCGTGATTAATAGCGTTAGATTCACGGTTAGTATTTTAAATATATTAATAGATTTATATTTTAATTATTTTAGTAAAATGATATTTATTTATTATGGAATTGTTTATTGTAAAAATTAATTATTATAAATGAGGTTCCAGGTATATATTATAAACATTATGTGATATAATAACCACCTTTATAAAAAATTATAAGTTTAAAGAAGTGGAGAAAATTTATGTTTAATTAACTTATTTATATTAATTATTAATTATTCATTATTATGATAAATATTATATTTAGAGTAACTAAAATTTAGCATATCGATGATAAAATGAAACTGGATTCTAGAATGATATAAAACAGAATTCTATTATGAAATAAAAAAGTCGAAAATGAGGATAATTATTTTTTTTTTTTCCTTTTTTTTTTTTTTATTCCCAGTTAACACCTGCTAAGATTTAATCTATGGCATCCAAGACCACAAGAAGACGCAAATATCGTAGAGGATGGGTAAGAGAGGAATGTTATATAACCCACACTTATTAAGAGGGTCTGAGGGCTAGAGTACACTCGTGAGGACGACCAAGAAGGAGAAAGGATCCTATCACACGGAGAAGAACATGTGAGAGACTCACTGTGGATACTCAGGATAGGGAACGAACTTGGGATCTTTCGCTTCTACGTTGGGCGAGGCTGCCTCTTTCAAGCATTGCGCTCTGTAGCTAACCGGGAGTGTACGTCAACGAGTTTTCCTGATGAGCATTTATATGACTTCCACCCTTCTCCTTGACCTAATACGAGTCCGAAACGCGACTTTTTACAAACTGTGCCTCGCTGAATAATGATTTATCGAGAATGACCAATAAATCTTGCATAATAAACAAGAATCGCCATTAACACTTACTATGAATAGCCACTGTAGTAAGAGAAAAGTGAAAACGAGAAGGTAGAAATATAGAAATGTATGAATAAACGATATTCAACATTCAAAGCGTCAATTTCATGAGAATATAACGAGAAAGAAATCTTACTCCTCTATCAATTATATCTTACTATTTCTGTGATGTTTGGGTCGTGGGAATTTCATACTATTATCCACGTTATAATTATTAATTATTCAATTGAGAAATATTGAGTTGAGTATATATGATATTATTTGAAATTAATTTATACATATTTATTCAATTACTATATATGTTGAAAATTAATGATTATCTTCACTGATATGATTACTACACTACGCGATCCTCATGGATTTTAGGTCTTCCACTTAAAATTATACTTAAGAAATTAATCTTTCTTTTGAAGATATTTCTTGTTTTGATCTGAGTATGGCATTTTTCCATATCATATTTATAAGAATAAATATGGTCACGGTTGCACTAATAGCATGAGGGTCTCAAAATTCATAGTCTATTGAACGAGTTACATATTTTAGAACATTATGAATAGATCAATGCTTTATGTACACAATAATTTGAGTCGTGTTCTAGATAGAGAGAATCTGGTAATAAAAGGGTTTCAAAACAAAGACACACCTAGAAATAACTCATACACAATCTAAGAAACTGTCCCATAAGCGGAAAAATCCTATGAAGATAAATAGGTTAACCTCACTTCTCAGAAAGGAGAGTGATCTCTTCTAATGATCAAAAGTAAGTAGATAGTTCCGAAAACCATAAGCGCATGACACACCGGGTAGGGTACGAATATGCCTATTCTCTTTGGATCAATCACTTAAGAGACAGTTCCGTACGCGGCATTAGGCATACCTTTCCTTCTCGCAATGAGCGCTATAACGATCGAAAATTCATTTCTGCTTCACAATTATGGCACAGTCGAAAGCTAAGAAAATTATCCTGCTGAAGGATCATTCATTGGACCTTACAGTATCATAAAGAGCTTTATCTTGTTGATACAGATCTTGTGATAATATGTTTGTCCATCCCCTAAACATCCCTAATATTCGCCATGTCTTGACCACGAGCATGAGCGTTAAGGTGATATCTTTCAGGACAGAAGATCACACATTATACATTGTAGGATGAAATAGTAGGCAACCGTGCTAGTACGATGAATTTAGTAATGAAACAATAACGCCCTCCATTTCAGGTTGAATTTTACGATTCAATATTATAATACACACAGATTGTAGTTAAATTGCCCCCAAAAATAAAATTAATTTATTTTTGAGCTATATACATCGCGTTTATCATTAAATCCACGTATATAGTCTTCAACGGTCAAACCCACGGTATGGTTCTTATGAATTTATAATGTAAAGTACGTATAATTATTATAATTTATTATATTATTTAAGTAATATATTATTCATATTTATTAATATTGAATATTAAATTTAATTATTCATTATATATATTATTGAGCTCCTTATTATTTAGTATGTAATTATATTATTATTTATTTTAATTTTCGCCATTATTAAAGAGTATATGAATCTGAGAAATGTTATAACATTTCCTAATGTTGATTTTATACGTGTCAATAAATCAAAAATTGATTCTTTACGAGTGCTTGTAAAAGATGTAGAAGGAAATCCTTTTCCCTTTACATACGGTGCATTTTCGGAAAGATATTAAATCTTATTTATAATTGATGGCTTTGGTTGTTAATTTATTACAGTAATTAAATGTTTATTATTCATATTGCACAATGTAACCTGTAGTTTTGCCTTTCAATTTATTAGTATAATTACAGGAAATTTATATTCTAGATAAAAAATTATTATAATGGGTATTATTATTAAAGGGTTATAGTTGTGGTAGTGCAGATAATTTATTTATTTGGTTTTTCATTTCCTTAAACATACTCTATCAGTGTAAAAGTAAGTAATTAGCGAGTTATAATTTACAGGTATAATATTTCTTTTATAATGATCAATGACTTATTAACCATTACTATTTTATGATTATTTGAAAATATATCTTTACCTTATTGTAATTATAATTATGGACTGATAGTAAGGGTATATTTACAAGTTATTAGTGGTATTAATAAAATTTAGTTATAGTGGCATGATTATATTAAGTGCGGGTGTATAGTGCACTTATTGGTTAAGGTAATTATTATTTATTTATTTTATGAGACCCTAATGTATCTTAAATTTGTTGATTAGTTGCAATTACAGGCACTCTTATTATTTAACTTACAGTGAAATAAGCGACGGATGGATTATATTATATATGGATTATTAAATTTATTATTATTATTAATATAAAGTACTATTAATTTTATATTATGTTAAAGTATTATTTGCTTTGTTTTTAGTCACTATACTATTTATTTATTTCAATTATTATTATTGATAACTTCTTCGAGACGTTAAAATTATTAAGGATCATATTAGTAAAATAAATAATTCAATGCTATCTGTAACTATAAGCTAATTTAAAATTATTATTAAAATATAGCATCTATGAGTTGGTGTTACTCAGCTTTCCATTATCTATATTAATATAAGAATGTTTAAGACATTTGATATTATGTATGGTATAATATTCAGTTAAATATATATATACCTTTCGTAAGTAATAATGAGTTATAGTCAGTAGTATCAAGAGTCTAGGGATTTATAGGAAGATAATTTAGTCTATATTATTATTTTATTTACCTATTATGTATAAAATAACTTTATTAATATGATGAGCTAGGTAGGATGTATTAATCCTCTTATCTATATAAATTGAATTAATAAAATTTGTATTGATGATATTATTATTATTCTAGAGTCAGATTATTAATTTTCATGCATTCTTAGTTTACTAATGGCTTTTATCATATTGGAATCGATGTTGATCTTTTGTAGATTTTTGTAAATATTTAATTATTATTATTATTATTATTATTATTAATGTTATATTATTAGTTATTTTATTATTGAGAGTTTTATTTACTATATTATTTATGAATATAATATTTAAACTATCTTTATCATTTATTAATTTATTATTATCTGAGTTATATTATTACCAGAGCTACATTTATTTATGTATTGCAAGAAAATAATTCATCATCTATTATCATTATTAATTAGTATAATCAATTATTTATCCCTTCTAATTTAATATTTATTATCACTTACTAAGTCGCTGAGGTAATTAGTATTGGTATTCCTGTTTGTTATAATATTATTACAGTATTTGGTATTTTGGATTATCCTATTATTATTAGTAGTAGTGAAATTTTCTTATTAATAATAGGTGATATTTATTATTATTATATTAATTTGAATTATATTCTATTATTATTACACTTCTACTTTTGAGGTGGATATTAAGTTTAGGTGGCAATTAATTGTGGTAGCTGGATTTGGGTGCCGCTACCGCTACCGCTACCGCTTATTTTTACCCTAAGAATGCTCATACATTCCTCTAATTTCTGGTGCGTGTTTGCGCATTTATTTACACATGCATACTATCAAAAGTAGTAGAGTTACAGTTAATATACATTCATCAGGTATCCGGGAAACTAGGGGGATAGCGTTAACTTTATAATTATGAAACAGAATAGACTTCAGTACTCTTCTGGAGTAGACTTGCTTACATATATAAATTTATAGTTTACTTAATTAAATAAAGGAATTAGATAAATAAAGGAAAATGGTGTCAAAAAGGAGGAAAGTTTACCAAGTTGAAAACACAATTTGATTCACATTTTATGAATCAAATTGAAAGCGTACAGAACCCCATTGGTTCTAATATATTTAATATATGATAAGCATAACTTTGGTACCTGTTAATAGATGAAGGAATAAAATATCTTTTGACTTTGATTGGTAATTGAGGATCAGAATGATCAATGATATTTATCTCTTGTAAATGAATATCACAAATTGAAACGCAAGTTCCTACACCTTTCCATCCACTACCAAGCTAAACGTGAATGTTCATTATACTTACTTTCAACAAAGCCAAGGAACATTTAACCACTTTTATCATCAGTCTAACTAGCGCCCTTTTTATGACAAACCCTTGGACATCAGCGGCTAATTATCTCTTATATCAAATAGAGCATATACTAAACATTGTGTTAAATTATTCGAGTTCACAGCTATTGCTTCATAACTCCAATTCAATCGGACTTTTCAACTCCACTCTACCAAATGGCACATGATAGGGTAATGGTTTCCACATCCTATCTCAATAGATGAACGGCTGTTGGCACATTTATTCAGAAATAACGGTTCCACAGGATTGGCAGGAAAAACAGTCAACAAATTGGCGTTGAGCGAAGGAGGGATTGCTATCCTAAAAGTCATAGCCCTAAAAAATATAATGATTAGCATACATTCACCATATCAAAAAACAGGTAAAAAAACAAGTATTTGAACTTTGGGAAGTTTTACTGAGACCCTGGTTGTCGATTTTTATGAAGAGTAAAGTGGTTAATGATTTGAGCACTTCTGGACTATTCTAACAGGAAAGAATATCGCATTCATTCTAGGATAGATCCAGCATCAGCTCTAGTTTCTTACACACCTAACGCGTTGTGATTATTTATATGAAAATAAACTAGTATCGAGGAAAATTCCCTCTTGAGTTACTTTGCAGATTTCGAGATGCAAATTACATTTTATAGTATCTTTCTTTCTTAACTACTTGGAGAGGGTCAAATATCCTTAGATAAATCATAAGTTAATTTGGCGACAACACATAACTCTTCAACACTTATTAAGGTTAATTCTATTGCATAAAATCGACATATCGTAATCAGTCACACCACTGAGCCTAATTTAAAACTTCATGCTAGTCAGTTTTGTTTATTTTTTTTTTAGATTCCTAAGTCAAAGTTGTAGCATGCTATCCAGAACCTGTTTCAAACGTGTTGGAGGCTTATCTCTATGTCAGAAAGTGAAATTATCACCACAGCGTCATTTGGATATTGAAAATTCGCTTTTGAATACTAACGCAAAGTACCCTATTAAGAGAGTTGAAACCAAGATATTTTATTTCACTCAAGGATTATCGAGTATCAAATATCCCTTAAACATTGTAACGGAAATTTACCACTAGAAAGTAATGAATAGGATTGTGGAACATGTAAGCCTCTCCGGGAATTATAAAAAGTCACCCTATAAATTCACACCTTTCGGACTTAGAGGTATCAATTTACATGTGAATGGATTACCTCACGGACGTGATTATGAAATGTTATACACCGGAGACCTATCTCTCTGTACTCGACCTTTTTACGACTTAATGGCCAATACTGTATCATGTAATGATAGCGGGACAGGTTTAAATCTTGAAGAAATACGCAAAGAATAGTAATTTATACGCCTATGATCTTACTGCAGACCTTTCAGCTTTTAACGCCTATCATTTAAACATTTTGAGAAGGGCACCTTAGGACTAAGTCTCTCTTTTGGATCGAGTCTACAATCACACCGCATTACCCCTAGTAAAAGTCGGTCTATCTTCGAGGGCATCCTCAACTTCATGTGAAAATTGACAGAGTACGCAACCTACTTTTGAGAAAGAGGATGAAATGAGAGGAGATATAGAGACAGAAGATTAAAAATGAACCTCGCTTTTTAGGAGTATTTGCTATTAACGCAATAAACTCTGTAAAGTTGGTAGAAAGGATACCTGGCTCATATTCAAATACATTGCCTATCGTCACCATCACCATCAACAGGACATTGGACTTTTCCGTTTATAGAGCAAAAAAACGATACTGTCCACATAATTGATTCTTTGAACTTAAATTTATATTGAATATCATTATATTTTATCCTATTTTAAAATATAAATATAATGTAAGTTTATTAATGTATTAAAAACTATGTCTTTATCACCTGTTTCAGAACCCTTATATTACTAATCATTTATGTGGTAGTCTAGTTGTATTGTATTATTCACTTACTATTAGCAACTATTTTAAACTAATACTGTATGTTTTTAATAAACTTGTAAATTATATTGGATGCTTAAATCTCAATTTGTATGTTATATACAAGATGATACAAATCTATACTTTATCATGATTATATAGAAAATGCTAATTAAAAATAAGAAAAATGAAAAACGTGATTTTACAAAAAAACATAAAATCCCTTAAAACTCGTATAATATCAAAAAGGTTTTTCATATAAAAACAGCCTCAAGAAACAAAATCATTTCGTACAATTTTATTAAAAGTTGAAGCTTTCTAAATAAAACTTGTGGTGTTTTTTTTCTTTTCTTGTATATCAATCAATCGGTAAACAAATCAATAAAGAACAAAAATAACAATAAGAATAAATATAGTAAAAAGTAATAAATAACAAAAATAAAAAAATAAAAGCAAAAATAATGTTAATAAATATATGGTTTAAAGCAGTAAAACAGAATGAGTTAAAGCAGTAAAAGAGAAAGTTAAAGCAGTAAAAGCGTAAAACAAAAGCCATAAAACTAATGTGACCCATGCCTTAAGAGTGTTATGTACACCTATTCTATTGTTTTACAAAACATAGCTATAACCTATGCGTTTTAAGGTGATGTAATTAGAACAGAAAAATGTATGAGCTTAAAGCTAGTAAAGCCAGAAAAAGCTTTTAAAGCAGTAAAAAGCAGTAAGTAATAGTCAGTAAAGCAGAAAGTTAAGCAGTAAAGCAGAAAGTTATAAGAATGCACTGGTAAATATGCAGCAAACGTTAAAGCAGTAATGCAGTACAAAGCATACTAATTCCCCTAGGTGTTAGGTAATAACACCTCTATTGTTTTAACTGCTTTAACTGCTTTAATCAGGTGTGTAATCAAGTATATGTTTATTAATAAATTCGTACAATTGTAGTAAATAAAATGATTCATAGTATAACTTTTGAAAAGAAAATTATCTTTGAATAGTATTACATTGATCATAAATACATAAGATATTTTTCGTTCGCGCGATCGGTACGATAATTCTCTGCGGACGCACGCGGCGGCGGTACTTGCGGGGTATGTGCGCCTGCGGGCGCAGCAGGCGGCAGTTACTGGGCCGAATAATTAGCGCCTGCCGGGCGCAACGCGGCGGCGGTTCGCGGTGGGAGCTGACACCTGCGGACGCGGTCTGAAACGTTTGCTGGGCCCTGTTCTAAATGGGTAAGATCTCTTTAGATATAATATTTAGTCGGCAGTATATAGTGTTAGATAAAATACTAACTCATAGTAGGAAGCATTCTAGCAACTTGTAATATATACACCATATCGATTCCTCATACCTTATGTAACCTAGGGGTAGATACCCCTATTAGGGTAATTCTAGGCTCAGGGGAGGCTAGAAAAGGCTTGGAAAAAGTGGCACTCAGTTTGCACTATGTGGCACTCAGTTGGCACAATGTGACACTCACTTGGCACTCCTTGTCATTGGCACTTGGCACTCATTGGCACTCACATGTCACTCGCACTCAGCTGGCACTCACCTGGCACTCACTGCCACTCATAGATACTTCATAGAACACTAATTAGATAACATCACTTAGGTACTTCTTAAATAACGTGATTGGGAGCCAATTAAAGTTGAGGCATCAAAGTTGGGGCATCAATAATGCTGAGGCATCAAAAATTGTACCGTAGACATCAAAAGGGTTGGGCGAATAACATAATTAGGGCTGCCACTTCGAAAATATATTTAGGGATGGCTAAATTTTGGGTGGGCCAAAATTGATGAGCCATGGAAGACCAAAAGGTTGGTCGTGTGTTTGTACGTTGTGAATAGTGTAATGATTAGTGTCTAATTGTAATATATGTACGTGCCATAGTGAATGGGTGTTCTAAATATGTCATAGTGAAATGTGTGTATAAGTGTATTAGTGAATGTGTGTGTGAGTGTAAAGTAATTTGGGCGTGTGTAAGTATCTGTGTGTGAGTGTAAGTAAAGGTTTGTGTGTGTTGCGTGTGTGTGTGTGTGTGTGTGTTGTGTGTGTGTGTTGTGTGGTGTGTGTGTGTGTGGTGTAAGGGTGTGTGTGTCGGTGTGTGTTGTTCAAACTGTTA
>JABUQX010031633.1:5000-46848 GCA_015478945.1 Trachelipus rathkii
CAATGTTACCCAACTTCAGTGATAAAATATAAAATCAGAGCAAATGGCACAAAAATTGATAAAATGCAATGGCTGGAAATAAATTACGTCTGCTTATGAGAAAGTGTGGCTATACGATACATGGTCAATTCGATTTAACTTTTATAGGCCAATCGAGAACTAAATATTCGATATTGAAATGGATCGATTAATAGGAAACTTAAAAATGACTTTTTACTTGATAAATTAATTTTTATTAGAAATAAAAGAAACCTGTTTAAAATATGATCTTTGCAAAAAAAAAAAAAAAAAAAAAACAATTTTTCGGTGTTGCTATCAAACCTACAAAGATGGCCAACGTGTAAAAAATTGTGGACTATAAATTTGGCATTCCACTGAAACTTCACAATTTTTTTGGTAGTCCTCTAATTGCGGACATGATAATAGGCATTCCGCTAATTCAAACATTTTTTCAAAAAATAAAATCGCATGCAATTCCTGCATTTTATTGGTATTCCATTGATGAATTGCGGAACGCCACCTCTGATTATAATATAAATAATATATAATATTATATATTATTTATATAATTATATATATTATATATATAATATATATAAATATATATTTTAATATAATATATATATAAATAATATATATATAATATAATAGGTCGCTCAGATAGCTGTCCCCTGTATGTAAAAAAAACTATGATAGCTACGTAATACTGAATACATTTTTGAAATCAGCGACAATTAATAGAAATGAAGAAAAAAAATAAAGTGCGATAAAATAAAGTAATAAAAATAATAAATAGGATCATTCATAATTCTCCTGTTCCCCATCACCAAATATTCGCTTACCAGTCTGAGTTCCCATATCTTCTTACTACTCACACACACATAAATAATCGGAAGAAGAATGCATGAGGAGAAGTCAGTTCTGAAGTTACTAACTTATGCTAACCTAACTATATGCAATTTTAAAGTTTAATTTTAATTTAAACTTATTTAATTTTTGCCATTATTTTTATTTCCCAAGTATTAAATATATGAAAGAAACTTTATTTTTTATGGGTATCATGTTTAATTAAATTAAGTTTGGAAACATATAAATTTTGGAGTTATTATAAAATAAAATATTAAATTTTTCTTTTTGTTCTTGCATTACAAATGTATCGCTGAAATTTCAAATATGATCAGTTTTTAATGTAGAATAGTGTTTTCTAGATACAGGGGGCACCTAATCTGGAGACTGGCAAATATTATATATATATACTATATATATATATATATATAATATATATATATATATTATATATAATATATTATATAATAATATATTATTATATTTATATTATTATTCGGGTATAGCACCCGGGGTGAAGTGGGCCACTTTAGGTATAACTTCGTCTCCACTTTCCTAATACACTTTTTGAATTTTTTTTTTTTCTGAAAATCAAGGACTATAGTAGGTCCTTAAGACACAAAAAAAATTATATGTATTCTAATATCTAGTTTATAACGTTAAAATAAACCATATTTAAGTCACCTAAGGGGTAATCGGACCACCATTGACCATTGAGGGAATTTACGATCTTTAAATTCTCTTTGTAAAATTCATTTTTATTTCAATTTTTACTTAATATAGTAATTGTATATCATTAAAATTAGTAAATTATTAAAATTTCAAAATGATAAATACAATAATAGAATAAATTGATGGACCAATTCACTCATTCGTGGACAATTTGACACTTTTTTGAATTCTTTTTTAATTAATAAGTTTCATTTTTATTTTAATTTTAACTTAATATATACTTTTTATATTTAATGGGCTATAGACGTAAAAAAATGTCATAATATATTAATAGGCTACATAAAATAAGAAAACAATGGTGGCCACATTCACCATCTTTTATGGGGGGGATGAATCCGGCCAAGTTAGGCCCAGCGATTTTACCCACAATGCACTGTTTGGAACAAAATTTACTTTGCCAGTTTAAAGGCTAATACTCAATCTGTATCACTGAAAAAATAACTAAAATCTGTCCATAACTTCATTTTTAATAACAAATGTTAAAAAAAAATCACGATTTTTTCAAAGTGAAATTCTATTTAAGGACATTTTTTACACTTAATTTGTATTATATTTTTAAAATATAAAAACTCATCTAGAATTAAAAGATAATCTAAATAAAACTTGTAGTACTACGCGTGGCTATTTAATGGATGCATTTTTTTTTTTTTTTTTTAATTTACAGCTTGATGGCTATATAACAGACTTCCGGATATCCGGTAACTTCCCATCGGCGATATCGGTATCCGGCTATTCACTATTCCGCCATCCCAATATCTATATATAATATAATATATATATAATTATATAATAAATATAATTATATAATAATATATATATATTCATCATATATATTATATTATATATAAATAATATATCCACACAACAAGTAACGGCCATAAAGCCGGCATCTACGAAAAAATGAATTAATCAATTAAAATTTCCCCTAACTACTTACGACCGTACACGACGGTTATCAAAACAATGTGGAGTATCATGCAGATCATGTCAAAGCATCCTTCATGGCTTAAAAATGAAACCCCTACCGTGTGAGTGTTGTTCATGAAATTAAAGAAGCGGATAAGTGTAAGCGTAAAACTTACTGTAATTGTTTGCTAGAGAATGTTGCTGGGGAAAATGTTGATCCGTTTCTCTTCTTTTCAAGGGATGAAGCTTGGTTTCATCTGTGGGTTACGTTAATTTCCAAAACTGTCGAACACTGGCCGAAAACCACACATCCCTGCAAATCCATTAACACACGAGTTTTAAAAATTGTGTTGGTGTGCTCTTTCTGGTACAGAGAATCATCGGTTCAAGTATCTTCAATGAAACTGTGAATACCAATTTACCTACAGGTCTATATGCTTTCTTGCTGCACAGTATCTCCAAACGAAAAGAGCGTTATGCCTATTGTCAGCAGATGGGGACTGCCATAGTCGGATCTGTATTGACTACCATACATCGTTTTCACAGAGGAAAGGACAATCAGCAAGGGTTTGTGGCCTCCCGGTCCCGCCCTCTCACCATGTGACTATTTCCTGTGGGAATTTCTAAAATCTAGAAGTCTAACCACAACAACCCAAGAAAAATTGAACATGAAAAACACAGTACGTCAAGAGATTCCAACTCCACAACGTGTATTGAGAATGTTTTTCATTATCATCTTAAACGTGGCAGAACTTTGCTTTGTTCTTGACGGAGACATCGAACCATAGACTTTAAATCTCCTTTTCTGTTAATTAAACCGTAGAGGAAAGGGTCCTATTATTGTCCTATTACTATAATACTATTTGGATTAGACCTGACGTACGTACGTAGGTCGGTTAGATTTACGTTTGATGATTCCTTTTTTCGTAGATGGGGCCGATTTTATGTGCGCCACTCTGTATATAATATTATTATTTATTATATAAGTAAATAATAATAGAATATATTATATATTATATAATTAATAATATATATTATATATAATATATATATAAATATAATAATTTAAATCTTAATTAAACTATAAATTATTTACTTATTATTAATTAGGTAAAATTAGGATTAAACTATTTTTATAAAATATATAATTAAAAAAGCAATTTGTCTATAAAAAATTTTTGAAAAAATAAAAACTCTAAAAAAAATCCCAACCCCGTTTCTAAGTAATTAAATAACACCGGTTTGAGGTGTGAAAATTGGTTTCACAGTATTTAAAGTTTTTCGAAAGTTATAGAGTTCGAAGGATATTTTATCGATGTATTGTTCACAATATATTCCATTTCCTCCCTATGGTTTATTTTTATGCATCAATCATAATAGTAAATCACAATCAATTACTGATTTTTTATTAAGAAAAGGCATTTGAAAAAAAAAGGTTCAGAAAAGAAAAAAATAAAGTTTTTTTTCGGTTAGTTCGGCCGAACCGGAACTTCAAAAAAATCGAGGTTCCGGCTGGAACCTGGTTCTGGTACATCCCGCTAAGGATATATTATTATATATATATATAATAATTATATATATATATATAGTATAATACATAAATTATTTATATGAATATATATATATATAATATATATTATATATATAAGTATATATATATATCTATTAATATTTAACTATAACTTTTCACCGTGCTTTATCTCCTATGCAGGGGGTAACACGTGGGGGGGACGCCACCACACAAGGAAACAAACTTAACCGGTAATCTCCCATCAACAGCGCCACCAACTTTCGGCGTCAAGTTTTAATTCTTCTTGCCCGCAGGTGAAAACCCGCCGACCAACTGCTAGGGCGAGCTTTGAACCAGCTGCCCTCGTATAAAGCGGTGAACCTCAACTCCGCGCCATGAGGCGTATATATATATATGATATTTATATATATTATATAATTATATATATATATATATATATATATATTATAATTATAATATAATAATATATATATATATATATATAATAATATATATTATCATATATATTAAATCTTACCACACAATCACACGATAAACGTGCCCACTTAAGTGGTGGTGGGTTCAGAAATATCCCTTCATGATATCGCAAAAGGTTGCACGTTTCCCTCTTTTCGTTTTTGGAGTATTGCTCCGATTTTGTTTTGTCTGATTCCCATTTCGTTTCCCCCTCTCCCTCCTTAATTTTCCCACTGTTCTGTTCCCCCTCCCCTCTCCTCCTCGTTCAATTTTTATTTGCCTCCCTTCCATCATCCCGCCCCTTACGGGGTATTGGTAACTTTACTCTCCATGTTTTCCCCCATCTCTCCTACTCTTCCCCACTCTTTGTCCTGTTTGAGGTGCCCTCCCTCGCTTTTTTTTTTTCCTTCACTTGGCCCTTATGGCTTTCCGGTTGTCTGTTCCTGTTTGGGTCCTGGGTCCGTCCTCACCTCCATCCCCGCGGATGAGGGTACAGGTTAAAACCGTCCTTTCCGCGCCTATTGGTTGGGGCCCGAAACCTTGGGATAACCACTGAGGAGGCGTGTCCTGCACCTTGGCGTTGTGGTATATCCCGGCTTCGCGTTCGGGTAATGTGGCTCATGGGAGGGGAAAGGGACTTGTCGCAGAGGTCGGGGGGCTTCCCGAGACATCCGCTGCCTCCCTACGGGGTGGGGTCTCGGGGCGGGTTGTGTTGGGTTCTGGCCTTGGGCCTCCTGCAGTGGCCAAGATCTTTCCCTATGGTTATAAGTTTCCCTTCCCTCTTGCTTCCTTCCCTCCTCCCTTCCTCTGGTATAAAATTGTTCTTATGCTTCATTTGGTTTTATTGTTATTATGGTTTTTTTCGCGGTGGATGAATAATCTTTAATGAGAGTTTTTTATCTTATGAATATCGCGAGTTTATCCTTGATGAAATACGGCCCTTAATTAAAAAATACGATTTAAAAGAAAGGCGGATTCCCCCATCTAAATTCCGGTTCCCGCTACTGGAACATTTCCCTTGCTTCCTCCTAGCCGGCGACCAAGTAAGGGCGGCTTTCGGGGCTTTGAATGCCTAGTGAACGAAAGGTTCGTGCCTGCCTACGCTCATCTCCAGCGACCACTCCTTAGCCCCAGCTCCAAGCTTTATTAATATTATTCGACCCTCCTCATCTTCTGTTAGGCCTGGTCGCTATCGTAACCTGGGCTGCGTTACTCATCATGCGTCACCAGAGGAAACGGGCTCTCCTCACCGTTGGCCCGCCTATCTTCCTACATACTATCGGCTCGGAGGACCTATTGAAACGAACCGTTTCGTTCTCTCGTTTCCGTGTCTCCCGCCAGCATACTTGTTTTATTTATTTTTGGTTTGTTTTTGTTCTGGTGCCGCGAGGTGTTTTGTGGCTTCGCCTTCTTTTTTCGTGATCTGCGTTGAGGTCGCCGTTTGTGGTTGTTGGTGCGTTGTATTGCGGTACTGGTGCGACCGTTTTTATGCTTGGCTTGCGTTGTTGTTTCAGGCGGGGAGAAACGGGGAAAGAGGACGAGGGGGAAATAGGGGAAAAGCAGGCCAAGTAGCCAAGGGGGAGAGCCGAGAGCGAGAAGGGGGGCGAGCAAGGCAAACAGAAACGCCGGGGGTGGGAGAAAAAAAAGAGGAGAGAGAGAGAGAGAGAGAGCAGGAGAGAGAGAGAGAGAGAGAGAGAGAGAGAGAGAGATGATGAGAGAGAGAGAGAGATAGAGAGAGAGAGAGAGAGATAGGAGATTATAGACGCGATATATATATATATATATATTATATATATATAATATATATATTTATATATACCAGAGTATCCATAAGTATGCTGAGTTTAGTGTAAGGTAGAGATGGTTATCGAAGTGAAAAGTAATGATTGATTTTGTGTTTGGTGAAGAAGGAGATGTTTGACAGTAATGTGTTGGATGTTAAATAAGTGAGGGGTTTAGGAATGGGATTATCGGATCATTATGTTTGTTTTTTATGTAAACATTAAAGTTAGTGGGGGCCTTGGAGATGGAGAGGAAGGTGATCGAAAGGAAGTAGGTAAAATGTAAGAGTGAAGAAGTTTAAGTGAGGCAAGACAATAAGGAAAGTGATGTAAGAGGCGCTGCGCTAGAGTAAGAGTCGGTTGAATGTCGAACAAGTTGATACAGAACAAATATGGGGGCAAATGAAGGAAGTCATTGTTTTTAGTGTGGCCAAAGGAAGTTGTTGTGGAAATGTGCTTATAGTAGGAAGTAAAGAATGTTAACAGCGAATGGTGAATGAAGAGGTGTGAAAGCGGTTAAAGGTAATAAAGAAGCGTGGTTGAATGTTACTTAAAGCAAATGATGAAATTTCAAAAGAGAGATGCTTGGAATTAATTATAAAGGAGGAAAAAAGAAATACTAAAAGGTGCATTACGGTAGGAGAAAACAAGAGGTAATGAACAGTTTATGGAAGGAGGATGAATGAGGACATACAAGGGAATAGGAAGCTCTCTGGAAGGAAGCGCGAAACGGTTAAGAATGAGAATAAGGGAAATCTGCTTAGAATAATGAATAGGGATGGTGCTTTTGTAACTTGATGAAATGGATGTGAGGGGAGTGTGGAAAGAACACTTAAAAATTCACTTGCAACTATTAACAGAAATGATGAGGTGTTAGTGAATTTGTGTGGGTTTGATGGTGAAGAAGGAATAGGTATTTTGGGGATGGAGGTTTATTAGTAAGGAGGAGGTAATGGGTAGAGTGAAGAAAGTTGAAGAATGGTAAATCTGCAGGTATCGGATGAATTACTAGTGAAATGATCAAGACGGAGGCGAGATGGTGATTTGATTGGATTTGGAGTTGTGTAAATAAGCGTTTATGGAGGGTTATAGTTTCCAAGGGATTCGAGGAGAGCGGTAATAGTACCCTTATATAAGGGTAAAGAGAAAGGGGAATTGTAGAAATTATAGGGGAATAAGTGTTGTAGGGAAGGTATATGGGAAGGTATACTGCTGGTATTTTTGGGTTGAAAGAGTGCGTCGAGTGACACTGAAGGACTGGATTGGTGAAGAACAAAGGTGCGTTTAGGCGTGTAGAGGGATGTGTGGATCACTCTCTTACATTGAACAATGATTGAGAAAATGGGAAGAAGAAGATAAATTATATTTAGGTTTTTATGGATTTACATCAGGCGTAATGATAGAGTTATAGGGAAGCTTTATGGCAGGTATTAGTGTTAGTATGTGTTCGGTGGGTAGGCCTTTCTGACTGGAATCAAAGTAATGTAATGAGCGGATAGTGAATCCCGCGTGTGGTGAAGAATAACATGCGTGTCCAATGGTGATGGTTTCGGCTTAATAGTGAGGAAGGTGAGACAGCGGTTGTGGTTAGTGTTGCCTTGGTTGATTGCAATGTGTATATGCGATGGGGTTATGAGAAGAATGTCGGAGTGTGGGGATGGCAGGAATGGTGTTGAATGATGGAGAATTGGAGAGGAAGTGGAGGGTGGCCTTCCTATTAATATGCCCGGATGATATTTGCGTTCTGTGTGGGCTAATCGTGGATAGGAGAGTTTGAGAGGATTGGTAGAGTAAAAAAGAAAAGAAGATTTGGCAGGGTCAATGTAAAACTGAGGGGTTTGAAAGTTAATACGTAAAGAGTAAGAAAGTAAGGTATGGATCGTTGGTGAGCGACATGTCCGCCTCAGTGTGAATTTAATGTTAGGATGGATTGAGTAGCTGGAACAAGTGTCTGAAGTTTAAATATTTTAGGCGTATGGTGTTGATTGAGAGGGAACGAATGATGCAGGAGTTATAGTAGCGAAAGGTTGTGAATGGCAAGGATAGGTTGCGGTGCAATTAATTGTTGGTGAAGGTGTAAAGGGACTAGTCTTGAGTGCGGCTAGGAGTCTTACATGAGGGTATGGTTGTTACCTGTGTTAATGTAACTAGTAGTCGGAGACTATGGTCTTGGAATAAGGAAGTATACGATTATCAACGTTCAATGTGTTTCAGATAGACAATGTTAGGGGCATGCCTAAGGTTGTGAGAATTCGATAAAATGATTAATGACGTATTAAGAGATGTTGTGTGGTGTGAAGGAAAGGGGGTAAATTAATGAGAGAATAAATGAATGTATGTTTGCAGGTGGTTTTGGGTCATGTGGATAAAGTGAATGATAGTCGGCTTGGTTAAGCGGATGTATATGTGGCGAGTGTATTGGGAACTGACCGGCTGGGAGACCGGAGAGAAAGTTGGACTTGAGTCGGTGACGAATGTCTGTAAGGAAGGAAGATGTTGAGTTTGGCAGAGGCTAAGAATAGAAGGTGCATGATAGGGAGAGAATGGCGGGGTTTTGGCATGGGGGTATGCGTTTTGTGGCCGTCACCTGGGCAAGGGAGATGGAACGCTTTACAAACTAGACGATTTACCATAAGTGAGGGTCGTCCGCGGTCCAGTGAAGCTCTAGGTGGGATTTTTCCCTCGTCGTGGGTGAGAGTTTCTCACTAATGTAATGGTATGATGAGGGGGGGTAAGCGCTGGGCTTTCCTTGCGCGACTTTTGTCATATTCTTCGACTACTTTTCTTTTTCCCGATCATGACACGGCCACCTTACCCCGCAGTCTTGGGGCAAAAGAGAAGATAGAAAAAAGAGAAAGAAAGATATATATAATTATATATATATAATATATATATATCTTATTATAATATAGTTATATATATATATATATTATATATATTATATATATATATATATATATCTATATTAATATAATATATCTATTATTATATATATATATGATATATAGATATAATAGTATAGTTATATATATATATATAGTAATATATATATACTATGATGGCCTGCGGTTTATTACTCGGACAATTAAATAAGTCATTAATAATTGGAATGATGGAGTGCAAAGGTTTTTTCTGCTTTTTGAAGTTTATCTAATGTCGTGCAACGTGAAATAATAATATGAACCAGATGAATATAATCAATTTGTAATCGCACAGATGGGCAAGAAAGGTACTTAATTAATGGAATAGACAAAGTTTAAATTGATGATAATGAGTAATGCACGGCAGAGCTGCCGGCTTTTGGCCGCTATGCTACCTGACTAGATAACGGTCTGCCTCTCTCAGCATGTAATATCACAATCCTTCTGTCGGCTGGGGCCAGCTTGGGCGGCTTCGCAAAAGCTCTCGCCCCAAACCGTTACACAAGTTATTTGAATTTTTACCTAAAATGTAGGCATTTGTATCCTCGCAGTTAATTTTCCACCTTGTATTGTCAAGGAGTTTTTGAGAGCTTCATTCCCCTGCCTTAATATAGGGGAAATACTTGCTACATAGGTGCCCTGCCCTGCTCACCTTTAGTTTTGCCATCTGGTAAACGAATCGGTTTTCCAGATCCAAAGTGGTGTCGCCTGGAGTAAGTAGCTCAGACAAATGTGGAAGCAGCTCAAATGAAGAGCTTTGCATTTCGAGTCGATTTCAATTATGTTTGAAGTAGTTTCAGCCACAAGCAGAAGATGCCTTCCTTAATTCTATTGACATAACAACTCAAGGATAGAGGAAGGAAGATAGGTGGAAAACTACTACTTGAGGAGGGTAAATTACAACTACTAAATATTAGTCTATTTCCAGAATTTGTGTATAGCATCTTATGCACTTGCGAAAATTTCTTAATGTTACAGTAACCCTTTGACCGGAATTCAAACTGTGAAAAGAAAAGATTAGTAAGAGGTTGTCTACCTATGATTTCTATATTTGCACAGTTTATTATATAGTTTATTTTTCTGCTTGATTTTCTACTCTGATGCCGGCCTCCGCTAAAATGGTGAATAGATCTTATATGGTTTCTTAAATTCTCTGCTACCGGCTGACCATTTTTAAGATATAAACTGTATTATTAGTGAAGCGCAATACGCTAATAGGGCGCCCTGATAACTTTGCTTCTTAGCTTTGGCCTAAAGTTAATATTGTGTTGTTTCTTACAAGAACTAAGCTTGCTTTCTTCAAATTTTGGGAACGAACCACGGATCGGGTTCTCAAATTGCTCTCGTGCCAACGGCTTGAAGCAGAACACCGCTGGCTAACTGTTTTAAGATAATTATCATGACTACATAGTTTCTCCGGTCTCTCTGCTCTACTAATTCTGCCGCAGGTATCTTCACATTTTTGGCCAATAGGCCTTGAGAAGCCTTCTTATATATCATTTTCTGTCGAAAGGAGCCGTTCTATTGCAAGAAAGCGCGAAACGGTAGGACTGATACCAAGTCGTGATGTTTTGCACTTCATTTTTCGCTTGACAGCAACGGAAGGGCTGGCTAAGTAAGTACTCTACTGCTATTCTCAAGCCTTTCCATTGCAGCTGGGATTTCCCACTGTGGTGCAAATACTGTTCTGCACAATCCTCTTACAGGCTCTTCAAACAGATGGGGCTTTAAAGGCACCGCCATTGTCCTGAGGATGTTTGTCAGGACTCCGTAAATGGCAGGATTTCATACAATATAGATTTTTAATTACGCTGCTCTAGCATTCATTCTCCTTCAAAGGAATAGCAAAAAGATTAACAGCTTACCTAATCAATGGGGCAGTAAGACAAGTAATTTATACCCCGGGCAATGGGGGTCCATTCTGAAGTAATGTCCAATTTGCACATTTCCAAACTTAATAGGTCACGCTCTTTGAACTGAGCCAGTAATTCAGGAGGCACTTAATAGTGCGTGTGGTTTTGCTTATTTGACATTCATGTCAAAGCCCTTAACTGATCATCCATTAATTCGTCGTGTGCATTTTTCCAAATAACAACTCTGGCCTTTCCTGCAATTTCCGTCTTCTTAACCCCTTAAGTGGCCTTGCCAGTGCACCGTCGCTTACACTTCGGTTATGCGGTTCTCGGGCAAAAATGACCCGAGAATACCTCCAGTGACCCCGTCCACATAAAGCTTTAGACTTTCTCTTTATTAAAACCAAAAATTTGTTCACGCATTTTCAACCACTTTTTTCTCGTTATTGATTAATGACTTTAATAAATGTATCTTCTTTTTTGCTTTTCGCTATACCTTTTTTTTGTAGTCAATACTCTTTAAGAATCTATCTAATCTACGCTTAATTTCGTTTATTTGCATTTCGCAGATTATCAAATTCACGGTTTAATTCTTCTATATTCTCTATTCTCTCTTTTATTCATCCTTTTCCTTTTTCTCTTTGTACCTGGATATGTCAACTTCCCTTTCTAGGGCGCGCGCGCTTTCGAGTTTCTGTCTGCGTTTTTTTAAAGTCAAAGCGTGTTTGTTACTACCTCTACACCCTTTAGGGCAAATATTTTTATTGCCTACGATTCTAGTATCGGTTGTAGAGTTTAAATGTCCCATGAATGAACTACTCTCGAGTGTTGTTTCCCCCCCTTTGGTGTGTGATTGTTCATTCGCTATTTGAAAATTTGGATTATTTTTAAAGATATATTCGTTTAACGGATTGGATTTTATACTAATTAATTTGAAAATTACATTATAAGAGCTTAGTAAATTAAGTTGCCGGACCTGTTTTGCGTTTTGATTTAATACATCATTTGTTTTGTTATATAAGGTAATTTTAATCTCTTTCAAGATGAGTATATATCGTATTTTTCCTCCACTTAGTAGGTACCGAATTTGTTTCAACTTTTGTTTAGTATATAATAATTGTTTTTACTTATATAAAAACTCATATCTTTTTCAATAGCCGACTGGGTTGAGGAGAAGAAAGCGTAGGGTCGGCTTGCTGGGTCGTCCCCCAGAATAACGCCTGATAAAGCATTTGACGAGGCATGGATGAATATTTTTATGGGCGTTGAAGTGCCGGGGTAGGCTAATAGGCATGAATTTTTTATAGCGTTTTGAACAGCGCTAAAAGCCTTCTCAGACCTCTCGTTCCACAGTATTCTTTTTCTGGAATAAGATTTTCCTTTTAAATAGTCTGTTAATGGACCCATTAAGTCTGCTAAGCAAGGGAGCATTATTCTGTAAAACGAAAGTTTTCCTATTAATCCTCTCATTTCTCTAATATTATGCGGTTTCTTATAAGTTACTATCTCAGCAACTTTCTCTGGATTCGCCCTAACACCTTCAGCGCTTATTATGAAGCCTAAATATTCTACTTCTTTAACACCAAATTTACTCTTTTTTTCATTAATACTAATATACAAATAATTCAATCTTTTTAACACAGTTTCAACAAGTCTTTCATGCTCTTCCGCTGTCTCGGAGAATAGTAAAATGTCGTCAATATATACGTGACAATTTTTTAAGTCAGATAGTAATATATTTACCATTCTTTGAAAGGCTGCAGGTGAGTTTATAAAGCCCATTGGCAGAGAGGTGTATAAGAACGTTCCCAGATTACTCGTGATTGCAAAGTACTTCTGGCAATCAGGATGCAATGGCAGGTTGTAAAAACCGTTCGTTAAATCTATTTTAGAGAAATACTTAGCACCTTTGAGTGCGAAAATTGCATCGTAAATATTTGGAAGACCGAATATATCTACCTCCGTCCTTTTATTAAGCTCTCTAAAATCTGTTACCAATCTAACTCTCCCCCCCCCTTTATCTAAAACACTAAACGGTGCTGACCAAGTGGCATTTGCTCTTTTCAACACACCTGCCGCGACTAATTGATTCAACTCCTTTTTTGTTGCTTCATACAGTTTGTGCGGTATTCGACGTCCAGGTAATCGTATAGGCGAACCTTTTATGGTGGGTTTGTATGGGAAAGCACAGGCCAACTCCCTCAATATCCCTTCTGGTATATCTCCCACTTTTTTCCCTCCCCCCAATTCTGTCTCCAGTTCACCTCCTTCTCTTGTATCCCCCATTTCTTGTCCCCCATATTTAGAAAATATTTCCTCCCATTTTTTTCGTTGATTTATCTTTATATGAATATTCTCTTCTAAATAGGGATTTAAGAACAACGTTTTATATTTATATAAAATGTCATTAAGAGGAAAGAGCGGACTAAAAGGCAAAGAGGTGAGAGTTTTAGGGGGAGATTCATGCGAAAGATCATGGGAGAGAGCATTTATTTTTAAAGAGGATATAGAATGATCGGGCCTTAATAATACGGTATGATTAGTACTGGGATCAATTAATACATCGTTCTTAAAATCTATACCAAACCCAAAATGTTTCAAAAAAGTGATACCTAATATGTTTAGTTTTACATCTGCTATATACAATTTGTGTTTATATATTTTATTCAAACCAATGTCTAAATCTATATTAATATAATCGTAAACATTTATTTTGGTGCCATTGGCGGCTAAAATATGCCCTAGTGGCCGCTTCGACCTATGAATGGGGCTAGCACTGATCAGGTCGATCTCGGACCCGCTATCTAATATGTAAAATTTATTATCAATTTTATTCAATACTTTATATAATTTAGAGTCAGCTACATCACCTTTAGAGAGAGGAGTGTTATTAGTTCTTTCTTGGACGGCTGAGATGATTGGTTCTCTGCACAAATTAGAATTCAAACATATCCCACCCGTCTCTCTAAAAGCTTCGCATTCTGCGCTCGGATGATATACCGTTCCGATTCATTCTCATATCCGTTACTTCAAATATTATTGAAGAAAGTTAAAACCGGCCATCGCATATTTAGATTATGAATTACATAATACTGATATTAAATCTCGTCTCATATTTTTTTAATTGTTTAATATATGCGCTATGGCAAATTTGTCCCCTTTTTAATTTCATTTTTCAATTTTCAATTTCGTTTATAAGACAAGGCGCTTTCGGTATTTCGCGCCGTCATCCCAGCGTAACAATAGAAATTGTTTAATTATTTAAATATTACATCTCTTAAACTTTAAATTTCATTTGTATTATTAACTATAATTTTAAAGTTCACATCATTCTTATTATGATTAATCATTATTATTATTATTAGTTATTGATTATGTATTATTATTATATTATTTATTATTATATTATTAATAGTTTTAATATTGCTATAGCTTGTTTCAGCATTAAATTTGAAAATCTTTAAGCATAATCTTATTCAAAAGATACTGTTTTACTCGTTCTCAGTTTTCTCGTGCTGCGGCATCCTGGGTGATGAGAATGACCTAAGATATTTAGTTTCCGGCCGTGGTGGAGTGAATTGGGGGGTTGGTAGCAGTCCCCGGGGCCAGGCGCGCGATCAGAAGTTCTTTCAGAGCGGTGTAGGGGGTGGGGGAATTGGACAGGGTTGAAAGGGAGTCCCTAATGCGAAGAGAGACTCCTTCAGGAATAAAGGACAAGACGATACCAAACCTTGTCTTTTCGTCCGCCACCGCATGTAAGATGGCCTCTGTCTGACTGAACCAGAGTTCTGGTTGTTGTTGAAAGAAAGGAGGAAGGCGCACATGAGAAGGTTGAGGGGCGGGAGGAGTTGCGTCAGCTCCCGTCATGACTAAGACAGGGGAAGCTAGGAGAGCGAAAGACGTAGTAGTGGAGAGAGTTGAGCTGAGGCAAAGTATAAGAGTTGAGTTGAGGTAAAGTACAAGGGTTGAGCTGAGGCAAAGTACAAGAGTTGAGCTTAGGTAGAGTAAAAGAGTTGAGCTGAGGCAAAGTACAAGAGTTGAGCTGAGGAAAAGTACAAGAGTTGAGCTGAGGTAAAGTACAGAAGAAAAAGTGACAACACCAATACAACACAACTCTTGAGAGCAGGTGTGAGGGAAGAACCACAACACACTGGAAAGTGGCAATACCGTAAAATTCCCCGGTGTAACTTAACCCCAAAATATAATAATAAAAATAATAATAATAATAATAATAATAATAATAATAATAATAATAATAATAATAATAATAATAATAATAATAATAATAATGGTAATAATAATAATATGACAAGTAATAATAGTGATAACTGCTTAAAGTTACCGTACAGTACTGGAGGAATAGGGGTCTGACGTATCTTGGGTTTGTGAATCAGGTTGGTTGCCACCGCAGGCAGAACTTTTCCCAGCTGGTAAAGAAAAAGGGGAAAAGACAAGCACAAGTTATGGGTAGATATACCCGGTACACATGAAACATACAAAATAATATTAAAAAATTTGCGAAAAAAAAAATAATACTTTTTGTACGGTAAAAGAAATAAAAATGTTGCCTGCAGGGTACGTATGTTCCGCGGTCGTAAGCACCAGATGAGATGAAGTGTCTTTGTGGGTGTTCGTTGGAGACGATACTTGTTCCTTCTTCACGACAGGGTCACCACTGTCGGCTTTTGGGGTGCTGTGTAAGCCGAACTTGAAAGTTTGGGAAATGAAAGCAGCTTCAATCTTTTCAGAGTTTTATTCTTATAAGATAACACACAGACCCCTGTTCCTAAAAGAAAAAACAATACTATTAGAAACAGGGCAAATTATGATTAAACATCTCTATATGCCTGCACATGTTATACAGGAAGAGGATCCTGCATAAGATAAGCTTGCATATAGGGAGGTTTACAACTGGCCAAAAAGAAAACTTAAGTACTACTACAACTCTCTATGCTCACATATATTTTGCGGGAACCATCATCCTGCACAATATATATGTGCATAGGGAGTTGGTATGCTACCAGAAGGGTAGTTTATATATATCTGACTCCATAAATATATAGTAGCAGTAGAGCTATTATCGTACATTTTTAGAAATTAATTACCTTTAAGGTTTGGGTACCTTAGTTTACAAGCCATACCATCAAATACCTAAACATTTACTGGCCTGTCCTGTAGACGACGTGAATGGGTGTGTGTGGTACGGTATACTTTAAAATTAACTACTTTTGAGCATCGGGTATACAAGTTTTTAGAACGCTATTTTCTTTAATACCTACATCCACCGCACACACGGTACCCATATATATATATATATCTATTATACCTATTTGCCTTGCGGAGAGAGAGAGAGAGTAATAACAATTTGTCTGAGCTGCTATTCGCCACCTTACCAGCATGCACTAATCCTAACGTCAATATTTGGTTTCTCTCATATCTAGCTTCGGTATACGAGCCTAAGGCTGTTTATCATAGCTCTAACTTTTCACTTTTTATGCGCTAAATATTCTAATTCACATGCATCACTCCTTTACGCTGCTTCCACTCACCTCAATTAATTAGTTAAATGCCTTTTTGTTACATAAATCTATTGTTTTTTTATTAATTTTATTAATTATGCCGCAGCCCTATTTCGGGTTTTATTTTTTTTTTTCGGAGGCAGTTTCTCCAGCTCCCGATAGGTGTCGTTGTTATTCATGAGCGCTGTAGTCTTCCGCTCGCAGGCAGGCGACAATATATATATATATATATATATATATATATATATATATATATATATATATATATATATATATATATATATATATATATATATATATATATATATATATATATATATATATATATATATATATATATATGCCCTCTGTGTCAAAGGTCAGCATCTCGTACTTATAAGGAATTAAAAAGTGATATATAAGTACAATTGTGAATCTACATTAGCCTTACCTGAATTTGTTGTTTCAAAGAATTTTTTGCTCTTTGAATAAGATTTTGATAGTCCTTAGATAACTCTGCCTTATGGTTTTAGTAATCTAGCACTTAAAATCTTAGTTAGGGTAAATTTGATTGGTGAGAAGGTAAAGAGAATAGAGATAGATTGATAGTAAAAATATTTGAAAAGAAATGAAGAAATTTACCTCTATACCCTTTTTACATTTTGATTATTAAATTTGATTTCACAAGCACGACTAAATAGGACCGCTTTTGAATTAGTAATTCCGCAGGTTTGTTACTTTTTTAGTGAAATTTCTGGTCAAATTATATTGGAAGGGCGACAAAATAATACAATTCCAACTAGGCGGTCATATACCAATATAGCAAAAATTTCTAAACAATCTAAAATAAAATACTTAAATGAAAACTACATATTAGCTATGGGGTTTGAATTTAATACAGTATGCACCAGTAAATAAATGTTTTTATATTTTCCATTGAAGAGTTGCAATGAAAACCATTGCAATTAAAGAATTAAATTTTTTTACAAATGTTATAGTATAATTCCTGCGAAGGAATTCTTGACACTTGACAGCAACCCTGTCTAAGAGGTCTTTCTTTGACTGAATTTTTCCAAATTTGATTCTGGTGAGAGTCAAGTTGAGGTGAATTTATACTGAAGTTGAAGGTTGTACATCTAAAATAGCACTCTCTTTAATAACTTTGAATAACTGAATTTGAAATTGAGGGATCACTTGATCTGTATTTGTCATTGTTTTGACCATCTTAAATCGACCGATCATGCTTGCCTCAGCATCAGTTTCTCCAGACAGAGTGGGTAATAGATAACTCTCAATGGGTATAGATGACAAATAGAAAAGTGACAGGTTTGTCCATCTCCCCTTTTTGATAACACACTCCTGATCTTATTCGTCATCACCAACAATGACTTCCAGAACTCTACCCAAAAGCCAGAAGGGGTCTAGGTTTGTTAGGTGTGTGAATCAGAACTATATCTCCAACCTTTTATTCTGTTGGTTCACTCTGACTGATAGAGATTTTTACTTTGTCTGCCGCAAATTTAATAGATAAGACTCATACCATAATTCCCTGAAAATCTCCAAAACTCTTCCTTGAGCAGTTAGAGTTATGGCTAAGTCTCTGATGGTGAGGCGAGGAGTTTTTTCCGATATTGGGGTGGAAACTTCATTGAATATGAGGTTTTAAAATTGCCATAAGGCTTCAAAAAAGGAATTTGGAGGCAATAACTTCCAAATCATTATCTGATGACTTTATCACTGGTTTTAAGTTGTTCTTAAGTTGTAACAGGGTCGGTTATTATTTGACATATTCTTTCTTGTTACGTTAGTTGAAAGTAGGTGTAGAGTGTTGTGTCTAGCCGCTATTATATCTTATATGAGATCATCTCGCTTTATTAATGGTTGGTATTCATAGTTGTCTTTCTTTCGCGAGAATCTGCATCTTCCCACGCAACTGGATATATGACTGGTCTGTGTTGTTATGTTTTGTATGTTATTTGTTTACGCGGCTATGTTGTAAATATTATTGTAATGATTTCCAATTAGACAGTAGTATGGTGTTTTCTACCTTGGTTAGTTTGTTGTGTAAATTCCTGTTCATTAATCTAGTATCTAATGTGGAGTTATGTCCGTAGATATGAGTTTGTGAAACGTTGGAATGAGAATAAAGATGATCATTGTGATCATAGTCTTGGGAAGGAAGTGTATAAATAGCCTTTATATTTTTTAGGCAGGTGAAAATAACAGATACATTTTTTGAAATTCCTTATATTAATCTTTACAACGAGAGCCTGTAAAGTCCACGCAGTATGCTAAAAAGGGCCGCAATAAATTAACTTCTATGATGAGGAAGATTAGTCATTTTTGGAATATTTAAAGGGTATACTGTTAAATTTTTTGAAAACTATACAGTCTGACAAAACATTCTTTACAGCCTGCCTGGCCTTTGGTAATCCAAAAGCTCATGAGCTCTGATTAAAATTGATTAGTTTTACACCATGTGTTGACATTCTTTATTTTTAGGCATTATGGATTATTATTTATATGTACATGGTGTTTTTATGCTATGGATTGCTTATATTGTTGGCGTTACCTTTACTCGTTAATGTTCTTCTTATATAAGTTGGTTTGGATAGTTTAGAGTTGTCATCTCCTCGTAAGGCACTATTTCTAACTTGTATGGGACAATCGATTACAGTGATTCGGTGGGCTGAGTCTCTGATTAGTTCCCATGTGCTGTCTAATGCTTGTTGTGATTGTTTTTTCGTTAGTAGTTTTGGTATGTTATAAATGGCCTTGATTTTAGAATTTGAGTGTTGTGTGTGGGGGTGTTTTGTGTGGTACCTGATGATGTTATTGAGGTTGGGTGATTCGTGGTTGCTAATGAGTTGTGTGAGAACGGTGGCTGAGTGTCTTTTTGTGTAGTTTGGAGAGTGCCTATAGTTGTAGTGTTGAATATCGTTAGGCGTACGGATTTGTTATTTCTTCTAGTTAGTGTGCGCATAATTATATCGCTTGGTTAGAGAGCGCTATATAGTTTGTGAGTGTGTAGTGGGAGCGAAGTTGTATCTGATAATTTATTTCTATATAGAGCAGATTGAAATATATTGTTTCTATATATTATATATATAATATAGTCTTTGGATAGAGTGATATGATAGGATTGGAAAAGTTGTATATGTTAGTTTGAGTACAATGGTGTGTGAAGTTGTACGATTTGAGCCTGTTGTCCGTGTGTGGTGTGTGAATTTGGTTGTGTTTTGGTTTGGTTCGATGAGGTTTTCTTCTTTGAATAAGGATGCTTTAGTCTTGGTAGTAATATACTGTCATAGGCTCTGTGGGCTTTTGTGTGTATTCCTGTAGCAGTGGTGTAAGATTTTGCTTGTTTTTAATTGGTGATATGTGTCTGAGGAATGTTTGTGAAGAGAGATTAGTAGTATGGTTATCGGAGCGTGATATGGTTTCAGAGGGCAATATTGTGTATATTTATGAGAGTGAGAGAGGATGTGTTACTTTGTTGTATTCCTTGTGTTGCACATTCTTTGAGTGTAGTTTATTGTGTGAGGTTTCACAGCACGACTAAAATAGGAACCGCTTTGAATTTAAAGTATTCCGCAGTTGTTATTTTTTAGTGAAATCTTCTGGTCAATTATATTGAACGGGGAACAAAAATATAATTTTTCACTAAAAACTAATATACTTGAATATAGCTATGTTTATATCCTAAAATAAATACTATATTCTAAAATAAAATACTACATGGTGCACAATAGAAAGATATATATGTGGAAGTAAATAATAGTTTTTATATACTGAATCCACAAAGTTGGGAAAGTGAAATCAGAGGTGGAGCAACAAGGGCCCGATTTGAAGCGATAAGCGGCGTTTGAAGGTGTTTAAGTCATTGGAATTATGTAAGAATGAGTACAGCTGACAAGTTTGAGGTCAGAGTTGGGCAAGGAGAGAACGAAATTGTGTAAATTGACGAGTGTGACGAGCTCTCCACGTGGGAGGAGGTGTTCGATCTAGAGAGTTCAGAGATCAGTGTGTTTTTGTAATACCAACACTGTAAGGAAGGTTAATGCACATAAATAGGAATAAGATTGAGAGACGAGAGAGTAGGGGAAGAGAAGTTAGTGAGAGAGAAAGAGAGTTAGTGAAGAGTAGGAGAGAGAGAGCTAGTTAGTGAGAGTAAGAGAAAGTTAGTGTTGAGTAGGAGAGAGTGTTAGTGAAAGAGAGAGAGAGAGTTAGTGAGAGAGAGAGTTAGTGAGAGAGAGAGAGTGAGTGAGTGTTAATTAGGAAGATGAGCATCGTATAGAGGAAGAGAGGAGCATGCGAGAGAAGAGTGAGATGAGAAAGAGAAGAGAGAGAGAGAGAGAGAGAGAGAGAGAGAGAGAGAGAGTTTAATACCGTGGGTGCTCGGTATTGCGAAAAGTCTTCTATTTAAAGAGTGGTATTAAGGACGCACCCCAGATATGTGATATGTACTTCCATGCAAGATCTAACAACGCCCCTTTGCAGGGCGAGGCGAGCAATTGAGATGGTGTGTAGAAGTTGTGAGGACGCCTCGGAACATTTAACCTCTTTGAAGCTTCTTTAAAGTGAGAGAATAAATAAATCGTGGGATATCTTGTCTCTAGTATAAGTAAAGTGAGTATATTTACTGGAAAGATAGACGGAGTTGTCTTTATTGGTGTATTTTATAAATATGAGATGTGTATTCCATTTGTGTGAGTAGGGATGTTGTGTTGTGATTTTGTTAATATGAACTGTAGTAGGCGACTATAAATCAACCGGTATTTGAGTGTTTCTCTGTTCCTGATCTGATGTGTTAATTGAGGGTGCGATTTAATAAGATATCTAGTACTATGTCGCTTAAGTGAGAGAGGGGAGTTATAGTTTTAGGGTGAGTTCGTTCAGTTCGTATATAGAGATGTATAATAGTTATTGAAGTATTTCTGTGTGATTTGTTTTGTTATATTATGTGGGTTTCTTAATGAGAGAGGAGTATAAGGTTTAGATTTCGTTATACTGTAGAATTTTTGATTATTATTAAGCGAAAGACGAGAAGGTCAATGTGATTGATATTAATTGTTAGATTACTAATTGTTTTCGGATGATTGTGGATTTGATCCTTATATAGCCTCTGTGTGTTAGGTTGTGCAGTCGGTCTTCTATGTATTTGAATAGCTGTTTAAATATGAGTATGCAGACGTTGTTATCATCTGCTGGTATAGAGGTGATGTTCGCTCTATATCAGTTAAATGTTCGCGCGTTAGTGCTCAGGTTGTCTATATGCTGAAGTTGTGTGCAGATTGATCCAGAGGTGTAAAGTGGTCTGTAGTGAGACGTGTGAAGATCTAAAAAATGTGTTTCAAAGAGTCTTTACATTTGGTGTATCGGATAATTTAGGTGGTGGTGTGAATAGCCAAGGCGTATGACCTCGTCATAGGAGAACGGCAGCAGCCTTTTTGCAAAGGACTGTTGTACCAAGGATGTATTGAGGTATCCTTTTTTGGTGGGGTGAGGCTGTTTTGTCAGTTAGCTTCAGTAGTTGAGGGAGGTGCGCCTGTGTTGGTGTTGGTGTGAGAGAGGTTCTGTGGGTGTGTGGTCTCTATAGGTACGAGCGTATTTTATTTGTTAGAGAGGAAGATTACGTTGGCATATCGAGTGGTATTTTTGCCGTTTTTCGGTGAAGAAATAGGATTCTGCAGTCAGTCATCGAATTTCTGTCGATGTTCTTTATGCTGTTCAGAGCTTAACCCGGGGGACGATGGCGGAAGGCTCCAGTAGAGATAGCGGATCACCTCGTTTTGGGTGGGATCGGTAGATCAGGTTTATGTATATAGGTTGTGGTGTGAGTGGCCTTGACTCGATGGTATGTACTCTCGTCGGTCTATGTTATCGGGCATAGTTGTCGTCATGTCGGTGTGTGTGCGCTGATTGTGGTTGTATTAGGATGTATCGCTATAGTGAAGCTCGTAGATTAAGAGGAGTTGCGTGTGTGTATATTGCTACTTGTTGGTGGTGTGTTGGTGCGTTTCTTCTGTGTTCGCGTCATTATGTTAGTGCGGGAGTTGAGTGTAGAGACATACGTCTCAATCGCTCGAAGCGTGTATCGAGCATGCGTTCTTGTGTTGGTTTTTGCTCGCTGAGTTGAGGTTGTTATTATGTGGTGTGGCTTTGTAGTCGTTGTTATGTTAGGGTGGTCTATCTTAGATGTGGAGTCCGGTATTATAATGTTATGGATGGTGTTGTTTTAGGTTGGATGGAGACTCACTCATAGATTTTGGTGTTCTGGTGGTTTATTTGTGAGCTAGTTGAAGCGTTGCTGCTGTTTGCGGTCTGAGATCGCTGTTGTCTGTATTGGTGCTATAGAGAATGTGTACTTCTTGGGTTTGTTCGGGAGTGTTAGGATGATGGTGGGTAAAGAGCTGAATGTATGCTTATCTGGACGTGTGTCGTTGAGCGGGGGTCGCGTTGTGGTAATACTTGGCTTCAAAGGCTAGTTGAGTGTGCCTCTGTGCTTATATATTAGCCGCCTCGGTATCGCGTTCGTGGGTGGCTATATCTAGCTATTATATGGTTATATTCTATAGTGAGATAGATGTAAATTGAGCTCCTGTGTTCTGGTGGATTAGGAGTAGTCATTATGTTAATTTCGTTAAATTGTGGCTAACGAGTAGTGATGAATAGTGACATTTTCATGATATTATTCTTTGATGCTGGCTTGTGAGAGAGTGTGCCTTTTGCAATCCAGAGTAAAGTGGCGGCGCGACAGATACGAAGAGCAGAACTCAATACGCTGTGATGGTCTGGTGGTTGGTCAGTAGGGTGCTCGGATTTTAAGTGGAAGGAAGGATGGTGAGTGTTGTACTCTTTTGATTAACCGGTACGGAGTGTGGCAGTTTAAGGTTGTATCTCAGATCTCTCTCTGTTGTTGTCATGTTAAGTCTTTCAAGTCTCAAGATCCGGAATGATAGTGTGCTATGCTCACGCAGTTGATGTAAGGTGCTTCTCTGGATTGTGCATTGCTTATCTCCAGTGCTAAGAAGGTGTTATGGTAGGGCATTATTCCTCGTATTTTTGTGCGGATATTATTATCGCAATTCTTGGTATATAGTTTTTGAAAAAGTCCTGGTGCGATGCTGCGTCTCGCTCAGAACACGGTTATGAGTTGCTCGTGCGCTGATGCTGTAGTCCGATTTTTCTTATAGATTTTACAGGTTTGGACGACGGTGTTCTAGCGCTATGATATTTTTTTGTCGTGTGGGGTTTTGTTTCGTGGCAATCTGTTCGGTTTTCTCCTCAGTGCTTTAGGTTGATATGGATTAGTCAGAGCTGAGTCGCATAGGATAGGTGTGGTTAGTGGAAAAGACGGTTGTGGTCATTATTGTGTCGGAGGTTGTTTGTTGTTTGCGTTGTTGGGTTCTGTTCGGTCAGAATTCTGTGTATAGATGGGAGTTGCCTTTGATGTGCGTTAAAGGCGTGGGATTAGATAGATGTCTGTCTTATGTTGTGTGGCAGCGTGTTCTTCTTTTGTTTATATGTATCAGATTCCATGCATAAGAAGCCGTGACTGTCGGAGGGTGGTGGTCAGTATCGATTGTGGTATCGGTATGTCTATAATGGTATGCTGGCGCGGTCGATACATGTCTTTTTGTTGTTGTTGCTCGTGGCTATATCGCTGCTTTTGTTGCTATTCCTTCTTCATGTTTCCAGCTTGTGGGTGACTTCTGTCTCAAGTGTTGTAAAGACGTACGGTTATTTATGGTATGTTTTCATCCTGCCGCTGTCGCTGTTTGATAGTTCTGTGCGCATGGTTGTGCATTGTTAGTTTTGGGTTGCGTTTCGATAGTTGTTTTTGAAGGGAGGCAGTTTCAGGATTAGGCGGAAAGAGCTCTGTTAGTCTGTACAAAATCTATCAACTTAGTGATGCATTGCAAGCACAAGAGAGAGTTCATTTCGTGTTAGTATCCAGCGGCATTTACTATTCGTGTGTATTACGTTGTTGGTGAAGGGATTTGGTTGTGTTTGGACTCCGTTGTTACCGAGTAGTCAGTTTTCTGTGGCAATCTTTCCTCTATTTTAGGTTTCTTAAAGAATTTTGGTGAGTTTGTGATGATTCGTATGAATATAAGTTCAAAATCTTGTTTACGTGTCTTTATATGTGCGTGATTAACTAGCGAGATATCGCATAGTGCTTTAAAAAATATATTCATATGGTTTGTTGGTTAGTCTGGTGTTGGTGGTTGGTTATTGTGCGGGTTGGGTTATCTATTTTTGTGGTGTCTGCGCCCTCTCTTCGTTGTCTTTATGTCTCTGCTCGCTCGTGGCGCTCTTGCGTTGTTGGCACTGGTTACCCGAGAGTTGCTGCCTGATGCTGTCTTGTATCTGGTGAGTATATGATTGTTGGAGGTGTGTGTGGCGGAATGTTGGCCGGTTTTTCGCATCGTACAACTTTGCGTCTTACACGCAATTATATCAATCATTCAACAGTCGGAAACCGTTTTTCTTCTGCAAGGTGTAGTAGAATTGTAGAGTTATTCTTTAGTTTTTGGGTGTCCTGAGGTGAATGTGAGGGAGGGTCGCCAGGCGTCGGTGCTTGGTCAGATTGCGAGTAAACTCAGAATGGTTGTGGGTGGTGTGGTTGTTTAAGATTTGGTGGGCTCTGGGGAAACTTGCGGAGGTCGTCGATTGTATAAGTGCTCTTTGTTGTGGTATAAGGATCACTTACATTGGTAGTTATGTAATAAGTTCTAAGGCTGGGACTTGAGGGCTCACAACGGGTTCGCGATGGATAGGGACAGTGGGAGCAAAAAGGAATAGTATCATATTATAGTCATGTAGAGAATGTTGTTTGTATTGATTCTATTAGGTTCATAGGTATGATCTTGAGTTTAATAGGTGCATGTGTCTGCGATGGATTAACTGACGGTGTTGTATATTAGGATGGCTACTAAGTTGATTGTGCTTGTGAGTTCTTAGTGGATATGTGTGGTATCGTATGTCTGTCCTGTTCTAGTAAGTTGGTGTTGGTGGCGGTTGCTGGATGGTGATTTGATGGTCTGCTTGTGATTGTAGTTGACTAGTGGTGCCGGAAGTGGTAGTGGATTGCTGTTCTTGTATTAAGCCGAGTTTGGATGTGAGTCGTAATCGGCGCGTTAGTAGGAGTTTCACGGTGACTTGGTCGGATCCGTATAGTTAGATTCGATTGTCAACGTAAGGTGTCAGGTGGATTCTCAGTATTATGTAAGGTTCGTTCTGTCGACTGGCTTGCTTTAAACGTATTTGTATAGTTCGAGTTTGTTAGCATGTACTGTGGATGAATGTTAGGTGTGTATATGTATTTATGTTGTTAATGTTGTGTATTCTGCATCTCTCCCTTATCTTTATTTATGCGCTTCTTTTTCTTCTTAGTAGGTGTTGTGCGGTATGTATTTTTATATGTGTTTGTACTCTCGTTTGCTGTGGTATAGTATTTGCGATGACGATTCTTGTCGTTAATTTAGAGTCTTATATATATATCTCTTGGGTGTACCATCTATGTTGTTACTTTTATATGTTCTTTTAGTAGGTAAGGTTCGTTTCATATGTTAGTTATTATGGTGATGTAGTATTTGTCACGTCTACTTCTTTCCGATTGTGAAGGTGATTAGCGTTGGCTGATCTATTGTAGTTTATCAATGTATTGATTCGTGAGGTTATGGTTTTCTTGTTTTTGAGTAAATTTGTCTTTATTGTGTTGTCTTTATGGCTCTAATGTTGGTAAATTTGATTGGTTTCGGAGATGTGTGGATGTGAATAAGTGCTGAGGATTATGTTGTTCTCTTGATCTTAGGAGTGGTAGACAATATCCGCCTTGGTTTGGTACGATGATAGTTTTATTTTATTATATATTTTTATTGTATATTCGGTGTTATTCGTCGTTGTTAAGTAGGGCCCTTGTCCTCATTGGTAGTTGGTTAGATATTTGGGTGCCTTCGCTCGATATGGAATTGTTTCTGAGATTGTTATAAGATTTTTGAATGTCAACTCGTAATTGCTTGCGCCACTGTTGTTATGTTCGTTGTTTTTTGTTGTTTGGTTCTTGTTGTTTGACAGGAGCATTTATGAATGTGCTTGTTTTTGGGTTAGATATGGGAGTGCTCGGATTCCCAGTACGTAGTTAAACAGTCAAGTCTCATGATTCATGTAGATATGGTGTGCGTGGGAATATTATGGTGGTTTGGTTTTCCTTTACTTGTTGGTTGAAGTATGGCTGGGTTGTTTCAGCGTGACAGGTGCTTCTCACCTTAGTATTGAATGTTTTTATGTACTCGTAACGCTGTGAAAAGGTGATAGTGTGTGTAGTTTTTTTTTTCTGTTTTTTGTGTTGTTGTTGTTTTTTTCGTTTTTGTTTTGTGTGTATCTGAGTCGCCTGAAGGGATGTTCGTTTGTTGGTGTAGCAAGATGTTGTATATATTCTGTTGGATTATCTTTCTAGTACTTTTTCATTTCATGCATAAGTGTATTAGTTTGTGTGAGTGCTTGTGATCTCAAGTTTTGTGGACGTGGTATGGTTGATGTGTTGTGGTATATGGGTTCTCTCTGAGTCTCGTCTTCTTGTTATGTCTCCCGTCAGCATTGAGTCCAGAACGCTTGGAGTCCGTTTGGCGGCGTTTTTGTTTTATGTCTTGTGTAAGTGTGTTGGTTACGTCGGTTGTTCTCTCTTCATTTTCTCTCTCGTATCCTTCTCTCTGGTAGTCGTCCAAGAAGAGCATTATAGGTAAATTTGAGAGTGGTGGTCATGTGTCATTTCAGGTCGGGAATGTCTCTTATTTGTTGTGTATGCTATTATCTCATTTGTTTCATGTCGTTAAGCGAATCATATATTGGTCTTGTAGTGTATAGTGTTTTGTTGATATAAATAAATTGCGGAATGTGAAGATGTTGTATTGGAGTTCGCAGTCTTAGATCGGACGTACTTGAATTAAGGTTTGTCTGATATTATCTATCTAGGATTAGGGGTTGTTACTTCGTTTGTGGTGTAGTGTTGTTGTGTTTGTTATACTTGTCGTTTGGGTTTTGTGGTTTAGTAACTACCGAAGTTTATTCTGCTTTTGTTCTGTCATGTGAAGTTATTGACTTGTAGTTTCGGTTTCTTTTTTCTTTGCCAGGGTGTGTGTATATTGTGTTTTTTGGTTTGTCTGATCGAAGGGTCTTATGATGTGTGCTTTGTTGTTTGATGATTCTTGTAGTATTGTCTGCTTCTGGTTTTTTTTGAGTACGGATACTGTAAGGTGTAGTGCTGGTTGTAGTTTTATTTTTTTCTCTTGTGTTTTGATGCTTTGATACACTTGCTTTGTTCCGATGTGTAATTGTTGTTTTCATGGTAAGTGAGTGGGTTGGATTGGTTGTATTCTAGTGCTAGTGGTCGTCTGGCTTATATAGTTTTGTTGATGCGTATCTTGCCTATATTTAGGGTATTACGAAAATAATCTACACCAACCTCGTCACCCTAGTATCCGGTTTTGTGATTCAGTGCTTCTATAGCAATATAATTTATATCATATATTTATATATATATATTATATATTATATAATGATATACTTATTTGTATAGATTACTTTGATTGATGTTGATGTGTATGTTTGTGCGGTTTACTCCTAGTAATTTATAGTGTGAGGTCTTTTTGATTTATTATTTTTAGTGGGTTGGTGTATGGGTATATTATATATATAGTTACCGTATATTAGGCGTGAGTGAGGTGAGTGTGGTATGATTTCCTTGTGTGGTGGTGTGAGGTTGATGAGTGATTACTTGGTGTGATTACTTGGTTCGTGATGATTTGTAGTATTCGGGTTATGAGTCGCTGTTGTAGCTGCTCGGTCTAAAAGGTTCTAACGTGCTCAGTGACTTCAGTGTACTATCGATTTCGCGGTCGAGCGAGTTTCTGTGTGATTTTATAGCGTTCGTACGAGCTGGCTTCGCCATTGTAAATTAGCTCCCTCTTAACGCCATCGGTTGCTGATTATATATGTGGTAGTTGAGCTTGTCAAGTGTGCATATTATACGCGCGCGTGCATTATTATTTGCTGTGATTGTATTGCGTTTAAGTTCCACTCGTGCGAGTAAATTTAGGAAACAAACGCACGTAACTAGGGACTGGGATGTTAGTTAGTGTTTATGTTTTCTTGTTTGTTTTTCCGGGAGTGTATGTACTGCTATCGACGTAGGTGGATATTTTATTTGCGCGACGCGTCTGGAATTGCTTTTGTGAGCTCTTCCGTATCAGACTATGGATAGCGATGCTTTGTTCGTCTACTGTCAGAGATCAGTGCGGTGTCAGAGGTTAATTTGGTAATTTCTTCTCGGACCGAAGTACATGGCGGGTATCGTTGGTGCATTTTAGGTCGTATTTTGTCGGTTCGGGTATAGGGTCGATTGTGGTGTTTTTGGCTTTTGGGTGACGTATTTGGTTGTAATCTATGTGCACGGCTGTCTTCAAGCGGTAGCCTGATGTAAACCGTTATATATATGATTGGTGTCTGTGAGGGATGGACAATGGTAACGTATATCGTTGTCTGCTCTTGCTTTCGCTCGCATATGCTCCATTGGTCTGGTTGTTCTATTGGACGGGACAGGTCGTGGTTGTGTTTTTGTGGGTTGTTGTTTTGTGGTTGTGCTAGCGATGTGCGAGTATGGCTATGCTGCGTAGGTATAGGTCGTGGCGATCTAGGGTGAGGTGGGAGAGAGATCTATGGTGTTGTATCTCGTGACTGGCGTCAGTGCGGAATCTCTATAGACGTATATGCTGATTCTACTGGTATGTCGTTGTCAGTGAGGGTGGGTCTCAGTGGTCTGTTGGATCACATTGCAGCGAGTCGAGGCGTGCGACTCTGTTGGTGGTATGTGTGCTCCCTGGTATGAATCTATCCGTGTGTGTGTACCGTCTCAAATGAGCTTTGGGGATTATGGTTTGTGCCTGAGTGTGTGTCTTGTGAGGAGCGTGTATGTCGAGAGTGTCTCTGTGCACCCTCTGTGTTAGTCTGGGCGTGCTATAGGATATGGTGACATATATAGGTTCGCGTCTGGGCAAGTAGAGTGTGCTAGGTTGCCGCGTGTTGTTGGGTTGGTTCGTTATTGGTCTTGTGAGGTCATTCGTCTTTATCGGGGTGGCCTATTCGCTGCTTATCGGAGTTGCTATCATTTTCTGGATGGAGACAGTCATTTCATTAGCCTGATTTTTAAAGTGTATTGTTTATCGATGTACTAGTTTCTGCGTGAACTCCATTTTTGTGCCGGTGCCTATTATTTGGCTCCTCGTTATTGCAGCTCAGTGCTTCTTCCTCCTATTAGTGTCTTATTGATTAATTCATATGATTCGTATACAAGTGCCGCAATTGGTGTGGAACGATATAGTACGCTGAAGGGACGGTTCAAATTACGGTGTGTTTGGAGGTGGCCAGCATATTAGTGTCCTGGTGACCTTAAAACTGCCACATCGACCATTTGTGTGATATAGTTGTCCTGTATAAGTCGTCGGATCCCTTAACAGGCTGCATGTTGGGATCATAAATACTGTCAGTACAATTCTTCCCCTCATCGAGAGATTGCCAGTTGACGGTGAATGTTCCATGGGGTGTCATCATTTCGGTTGTGCGAAGAGTGTGGGGTTATACATGGGTATTTTTGATGACATGTTGTTTATCCCAAACCCCTGCGGCGGCGGTCGCCGTCACCTATCGGCATTATTTGGTGTGGTTTGAATTAGCGTTGCCCAACCTCCGAACCTTCTTATCTGTTTTTTGCGGAGACTGCTTGGTGGTTACCTGGTTCACACTCTATTTAACCTACGTGTTCTTGGGGAGGAATTTCTTCCCTATGTTTTATTTGTCATCTTTGTTCCGTCAATTAAATGTGGTTCTATCTGTTCGTGGTTACTTCTCAATCCGCTTGTTCTACCCTTGTCCTTCGCCACGTTATCTTGTGGTTGCGTGTTTAATGTTTTGGACGAAGTAGTATATATATATATATATATATCTTAGTATATGTGTATATATCTATATTTATTATATATGATAGTATATATTATTAGGTTATTATATATATATCTATATATTTGTGTTTTTATATTGTATTATTTTATTATTATGAGTATATTATGTGTATGAAGAGGTGCTGTTATTGTATGATTGTTGTTATATATTTGATATTAGTTTTATTTCATTGTATATATGAGTTTATATTTAGTATTATAGTTAGTGTTTTTTTGCTTTTATTTTTTAGCTTATTAGTATTGGTAGTTTGTTATATTTATGTTTATGTTAGGTGTGTAGTATGATTATATAATGATGTAGTTTTATTTATTGGCATTTGTGGGTTTTGTGTTCTCCTTTCCCGTAGTTTTTTGAATTGGAGATGTGCTTCGTTGTGGCCTTCCCTTCTCTCGTTCAACTATCTTAGTTTCTCTAGTTGTCTTTGTGCAATACTGATGCGACTTTCCTTCAGTGTTTGGAGAGCGTGCATTTTATGTCCAACCTATTTTGTGGAATAAAGTGTTGTCTTTCCGCTCTGATGCGCGTTCCAATCTATCTGCGGTCCTATAGCTCTAACTTCAGCATTCCTATTAAGATCTATTGAAACGCCCCTTCTCTCACCTCAACTCGCTCATTTTGCTTGGACATCCCATGGAAATACTCATTCTACCTTCTTCTCCGATCGACCAGATACGCGCCTATCTCAGGCGCTCGAGGTCTACTGGAGATATACTTTCCTATCTAACAGATTTACCTGTCTTATCAACGCCTACTCAGGAACTACGGAGAGACTTGCCTGGTGGCGATTGACATATCCAAGCATTCCATCGACCGAGTATCCGGCAGCGGTCACTCAGCTACTGCTCTCCCATCTCTCTCTACACTCTCCTCTCCCCCTCGCCTTCTCCATCCTCCCTCTATATTCTCTCCTCAATACTCCTCTCCTCCTCCCTCCTCTCTCTCTCTCTCTCATCCTCTCTAACCTCTCCTCGTCGATTTCCTCTTTCATATGCTTACTTAATGTCTAAGCTTTTCTATTCAATACGCTCACAATTTGGCTGTTGTTGAATCACCCGGCGACGCCGACCTCTCCTCCTTCTTTTATACTGCTCAACCTAGTTGCTGATTCCTCAGGCCGATTCTAGCTCTTCACCTCCTTAGCACCCTTTCATTCTCATCCATCTCTCCACTTAATGTCTTCTTCATGTCCATGCCACCATATAAACCCTCATACCATCCCTCATATCGCCGATGACCTCGACACCTTCCATCTCATTCCACTCACATCTTATCAATCTCTGCTCCTTCTTTTACATTCTCACTAGAACTTAGACTCTCGTCTTAACTCTTTTCGCATTCCATTCTCGCTGTCACCCTGGAATAAGAACATTCTCAGAGGTGGGGTTCGTCTGAACCTATCGTGAAATTTAATTACCTTATAAATAACAAAACTTCTACCAAATCTACCTTTCTCAAGGCACCTCTAAGCTTCTAATCTATTTCGACGGTTCTCCCGTCCTCTCGTCCTTCCTGTTGACAATATACAATCCTTGGCCTTCAACAATAAACACACAAAAAAATGCTCTTGGAAACCCCACATCACAAACAGTTGCTAGGACCGCGAGACACTTCACGACTTAGGGGAGTTTCTGTAATAGATACGAAACTTAATCTTCTCCTATATCACAGCACTATACACCTACACCAATTCACCAGCTTTATACAAGGGTCCATACATCCGCCCTTGTATAGAGTAAACCTGCTATCATTCTGGGGGGGCTTCAGGTTTCACGCCGGCTTTTGTAGGGTCGGGTCAAAGGCAAAAGGGCTTAATAACCTGTCCTGTACTTTCTAGTTCCTTTGACCCTCTATCTTGGCGGCGAGATGTTGGTGCCTTTATCTCTTTTCTATAGGTACCGTAGCGGCAAGTGCTCGCGGGAACTTTCCACTCGCGTGTGTCACCCCTCGTAGGCACAAGGGGTGCAATGTCGGCACATGAGTTTTGTGTTAATATTAGCAACTCCAGACTAGTTCGCTGCGGTGCCTCCTTCTTTCCTGCCACCTCTCTGTTCTGTGGAATTTTCTTCCATCTTCTGTGTTTTCCAACTCAATTTAATCTCCCTCACTTTAAAGCCCGCGTCTGTGCTCATCTGCGTAATTTTGCGTTAGTTGAATTTTTGTTGAGTTTAACACTCCCTTCCTTGAATAAGGGTTTGGCCCGTGAGTGGTGGTGACATGTAATTTAATATATATATTATATATATATATAGTATATATTAATATATTATATATATATATATATATTATATATATATATATATATATATATAATATATAATATATATATATTATATATATATTTTATATAATATATATATAAATATATATATATATTATATATATATTATATATATATATAATATTATATATATATATTATATATATTTATATATATATATATATATATATAATATATATTATTATATATATATATATATATATATATATATATATATATATATGTGGGTGTGGGTTTGTGTGTGTAGTATGTGTGTATGGATTGTAGTTTATTATTTACTATTTATTTTCTTTGGCGTACCCCCAAGTATCACTTTGCGTACCCCCCGGGGTACGCGTACCCCACTTTGGAGACCACTGGATTAGGGGACAGAGACACAGTACTCTTACATGAGCTTGGCGAACCTATCGGGTAGGTATGGGACAGTGTCTTGGCAATAAGTGTTTTCCAAGCTTTGCGTTGGATGAACTAACTTAGTTTCATTGTTGGTTGGTTGAAAACTATTACTCAGGGTAGGGTTGTTAATGGCATTTTGGACGGGAGATTGGATCAAGGGCTGCTTTTGTACTATTTGAGAAGTCGATAGTGTGGGCAATGCAGAGAAGGGGGGGTAAGTAGTTGTCTTGAGAACCACCTTCAAAAGAGGGATGTTTGATGTTGAAGAGTTGAAGTGTTGTCATGATAAAGTGGCGTTTCTTTCCAGAGGCTGCTTAGGATTCATCAGTGGGGCTAGCAACCTTCTGCCCCAGACGCCACAGAACTCCCCCCAGCAACAATGCCGCGAGCACACTCCGCTCTCTGGACCTGGAAGGACGTCGGTTAGTAAGAAGCGAGTAGCTGTCAGGTGAGAGCCAGGTGTGCACACGTTAAGGTCACCGAGAAGGCTTCGACCATTCTGTACTCTTAGGTGCAGTTGGTCCGCACCTGCAGTGAGAAGCACGGTACAGGCAGCACAGGATGACCGAACAAAGTAGCTCCCAGGAGAAGAAACTTGATTTGATAGTTGTTCGGTGATTTGATAGGTGTTCGTAATCACATTTGATGGGTGTTCAAGGTTGCTTAATGGTGTCCAGTGGCACTGGTCACTCCAGGTGGTCACCAATTTGAAGGGAGGTAAGTAGTTGTCTTGAGAACTACCTTAAATAGAGGGATGTTTGATGTTGAAGAGTTGAAGCGTTGTCATGATAAAGTGGCGTTTCTTCCCGGAGGCTGCTTAGGATTCATCAGTGGGGCTAACAGCCTCCTGCCCAGACGCCACAGCAGGTAGACTCCTTACAGTATAACTGCCTGAGTTTCGCTGGGATTTGAGAGAGGAGTTCTTCTGGGATGGAGTTGTGTTGGTGGATTAACAGTCGGAGGCAGGGAGGCTTGTAAGTTCCTATAGTCCAGAAGGAGCCTTCTTATGGGGACCAACATTTCCCTTTTTTTTTGTTGGGTAACTGCCGGAGTTTCGCTGGGATTTGAGAGAGGGGTTCTTCTGGGATGGAGTTGTGTCGGTGGATTAACACTCAGAAGTAGGGGGGAGGCTGCTGCAATTGCAGCATAAGATTGCCTTTGTCTTGTGGGATATTTTTCATTGAGCTGGTGTATGACATTTCTTGTGTTCAATCCTTTAATCCTCAATCCTGTTCAAACATGTAAGACGGGCATTTTAAGGAAGAAGCACTGTGGTGTCCTCCACAGTTTTTGCAGTATGGTGTATTTTCACAGGAAATGTGAAATAATTCTCCTCAGACTGGGCATATGTCATGCGGTCCCTGCAGTATTTTCGGGAATGACCAAACTGTTGACATTTAAAGCAACGTCTGGGTCGTGGAATAAACGTGCGAAGACGGTAACTTGTAAACACTATTTTCACCTTTGAAGGTGAATAACGGGTACTAAAGGTCAGCAGTAAACGAGGATTTGGGGTGTCAGGCTAGTCCATACGAGGGGGGAAATCTATAAATGTTTGTGATGGGAAATCTTTTCTGCTGGAGATTTCTTAAAATGACAGCAGTATCTTCATCTTTTGTGCTGGATTTCTTAAAATGACAGCAGTATTTTTATCTTTCTGCTCAAAAGAATAAATAGTGCCTTTAGATGTGTTTCTTATTTCATCAGAAGTAGAAATAAGAGGAATGTTTGTGAGAGACATTAAGAATGACAAAATAGAACTTTGATTCCGGGTAGCAGCTTGAACGAGTAGGGACCCATTTCTCATTAATGTGACTGGGGCGTCTTCATCGCTAAAACTTTTTCAAGTGCATCGCTAAGAAGAATGTTTTTTTGTTCAGTGAGAGCTTTGGATGTAGTGGATCGCAATAAGAAATATATCGGGAATGATGTATCAGCTGGCATTCCGGGAGGGGGAGCAGCATATGATGTAAACGAATGAGACGACTTGGCGGGGGGCACCTTTTCGGGATTGTTCCAACCGTTTTTGCACCTGGGGTGTTAGGGGCAATACCAGTCAACGAATTGCTAAGTTAATGGCAAAGGACCCTCAGGTGAAGGAGAAGGAAGAAAAGCGGAAGTATCTGCTGGGAATCCGACGGATAGTAATTGTTGTTATTAGGCTCTTCTTGATTTAATAACGAGTTTTCTTTAATAGATTTTTCATTAAAAAAATTTAAACCACAAACTTCGTCTCCATGGATGAGCAGGTATGAGTTAAGGATCAGGTTCCCTACAATTGGCGGCGCGGTCAAAGAAGGGCTAAAGAATCAATACTCCCTTGCGGAGTTTTTATTCGATTAGGGCGTAAAAATTTTATTGACCAGACACTGAACTAAAATAGACTGCATTTTTGTTACATTCTAGCTATAAAACAGAAATAAGAAGATTAGGAAAAAATTGCAAGATACTATTCTAACTGTGTATAAAGATCATCTGAATGACGATTCTGATTTTGCTTTTCTCAGAATATCGATTTATATTTATTAGGGTTTTAACATTGCATGATAATCCTTTAAGAGCAGCGTCCCTGTGGCGAATAACCCGAAAACAAGCAGAGTTATATCAAGGTTCGTTAGGTTTAGTTGAAGTAAACGGAAGCAATAGTCATCCCATGGAAAATCAAAGAAGAACCGCAAGTCCGACCAGTTAGCAAAAATGTTTCCCCGCCGTAGGATGGGGTCTTTCCTGCGGAAGACTTGAAGAGGATACATATAAGAGGGTGTTCGAATGAAAGAGTTTAACAGAATAAGGTGAAGGATAAGAGGTTAGGAAAAGGTTTAGAATGTTGGATTCGTCTCAAAGAAGATCAGGAATGCGAGTAGGGAGCTACACCACTGCCCGAGGTTATTCTGAATATTAAAGTGGTAGGCAAGTTACCAGCTGTATCTCGAGAATTAGAGGAAAGCCATCTGAGGTGGTGAGAGTTGAAATCACCAAGAATGATGATTTCAGAGAAAGGTCAAAGAGAATGAATTCTAATTTGGAGTTTAAGAATTTATGTCTATTAAGTTAGGAAAAAGGAGATAAATAAGCAGAACAGATGAATTTAAATGTAATTGAAAAGATAGCTTGAGTCATAAGGTATAAAATAAGGAAGACATCAAATCAGCAGAGAGCAAATATCAACATTCGCGCAAAAAGTTACAGAACCATCGTCTTGTCTGAAAAATGGAGATAAAGACAGGAAGTTAGGTGTTGCTTAAAAGGAATCAAGGTGGCTGTCAGAAATGCTTAATTAACACCTGAGTTTCGATTAAGAATAAGAGATGGGTTTAGAAGGAAATTAGTGTAAGTGCAGCGAATATTGTAGAAATTTATAATTTATTTACTTTTAAACCCTTTCTTTTACACCCTCAACTAACCCTCTCCAACTTTCTTCAGATTTCACACAAAACCAAATCATCAGTGAACAATAAGCAGAGCACCTTCCATTCTCCGTCAGTCATACACCCTCCCATACCACCCCTATCTTTAACTTAAAAACTTTTAGTCCTCTTTACATCCACCAGAATTTGATTGCACCAGCCACCTTCCTGCATTCAACGAACTTTCCTACTACACTCCTGATCATCCGTTTCCCTTTTCATCCAACACATATCCTAATATTTAAACTCAGACCATTTTTGTTCCGCTGGTCACGCATGTAAACAATAACTTCATCACCGTAGGACGGTCCTCACTCACACCACTAGACCTTACTCTTATTACGTTTACTTTCAAACCTCTCATTTTTAGCACACATCTGCCAAATCTCCTCTACAATCCTCTCAAACTCCTTCAGATTCACCACACAAAACCAAAACATCCGCATATAATAGGTAGGGAACCCTCCACCCTCTTCCATTCTAACACCATCCCTTGAAACAAGTACCTTTAATTCTTTCATAACCCAATCCATATTTATACAAATTGAATAACCATGGAGACTAACACATCACTGCCTCACTCGCTATTAATATTAAACCAATTCACTTTCAACTCATTTATTCTTACACACGCTTCACTATCGTCATACATACTTTTGATTCCATTCAGAAGCTTACCACCAACACCATATATCACTCACATGCACAGAGCTTCCTATTATCCTGTCATATGCTGTTGGGCATGTCCATAACCTAAATACAATTTTATTCTTCTCTCTCATTTGCTTCAACGTAAAAAATTTTAAATTAATGCTTCTTCTACGACCACAGTATAAATATATTAACATGCAGTAGGGCTCGCAATTTTCAAAGGCTGTTTTGGAAAGCAAGTCTCGCCTTCATTTGCCTACGCTGAAATGCAAGCAACGTTGGGATTGGTTTATAGCAAACAAGTATCTCATCTCCTCCTTTAGTGCCATCCTCATCTTTATGGCCTTTTCGAACATAAATAATTTTGATAAAAAATATTAGACATTTTCCTACTAAACCTTTGAACCACGATAAAACTAAAAAATATGTTATTATAAAAATAAACTTTTGCTATATGCGAAGCCATATTATATTGGTTTAATTTTTTAAGGCAAATTTTGCAGCACAAAAGCACACTCGCAAAAGATAGTCTCAAAATTATAACATTGAATTGAAGAACTATAATTTTAATTATATCTGTATGTACCATGCTACCACATTTTTTTTTACAATATGGCCAATCCGTCGATACATTCAAACACACGAGAAAAATAAGACAAATTTTTTTTGAAAAAGTTTACGACTATTTTACCTGCCGAAGATTTGGGTATAGGTCCAAACAATTACTGTTTCCACAGCTCTGCTTTATAGTAAAGCCAAATATAAAAAGAAAATTCAATGATAAACAAGAGAAAATAAAAGCAAATTAAGTTGCTGTGGATAGCTTTATCATTAGGAAGAATGAAACTCAAAAACGGGACAAATCATTTATTACTCTCAGTTTAAGTCCAGGTATAATATAAGTACAGTAAAAAAATATATAAATTCAATAAATTGTAAAATTTTAAGGGTTTAGAATAATAAATACGTGAAATTTAGAAATGAAACAAAAAAAAAATAAAACTAATTTAAGTAGAACTGGAAACATGTACAAAAAAATAAATGAAAAAAAAAGTAATAAAATTGAAAGTTCTTTTTTTTAGAAAAATAATCAAGAATGTTTTTATTATTATAAGAAAAGCAAAACATCTTAATACAATAAAAGCATCCATTTAACACAACTAGGCCTTCATTTAAATATCTAGATTAAAGCTTCAGTCTCCTAAGCCTACTAATATAAAGTATTACTTAATTCTAAATACAGTAAATTTATAATAATTCATATTTTTAAAATAATTTCAGGACTGTCGTAACAATCAATGTTCATTTTTAACACTAATCTTTAATAAAGATTCAAATGTTTTTATGTTGTCTGTGAAGTTGAAGCTTTACATGTGTGGGTTCGAATGTGAACTCTTAAAGTACTTTTCTGATTAAAACTTTTATCACAGTAGGAACACTTAAATGGCTTTTCACAAGTGTGGATTCGAATGTGTCTTTCTAAATCTTGTTTACGATTAAAACTTTTATCACAGTAAGAACACTTAAATGGCTTTTCACCCGTGTGGGTTCGAATGTGGGATTCTAAATTAAATTTGTGAATAAAACTTTTTTCACAACAGAAGCACTGAAATGTTTTTTCCCCCGTGTGGGTTCGAATGTGTGTTTCTAGATTGCATTTCAGAAAAAAACTTTTATCACAGTAAGAACACTTAAACGGTTTTTCACCTGCGTGGATTCGAATGTGGGTTACTAAATCATACTTATTAAAACTTTTATCACATAAAGAACATTTAAATGGTTTTTCACCCGTGTGGGTTCGAATGTGGGATTCTAAATTATACTTCCAGTTAAAACTTTTATCACAATAAGAACACTTAAATGGCTTTTCCCCAGTGTGGGTTCCAATGTGTCTTTCTAAATTACATTTCAGATTAAAACTTTTATCACAGTAAGAACACTTAAATGGTTTTTCACCCGTGTGGGTTCGAATGTGAGTTTTTAAAGTACTTTTCTGCTGAAAACTATTCTCACAGTAGGAACACTTAAATGGTTTTTCACCAGTGTGGCTTCGAATGTGATTCTTTAAACCATCTTTACTAACAAACTTATTGGCACAATAAGATGCACGTAAATGCTTTATCAGTATTATTACACTTATCAGTATCCAAAACGGAAATTTTTTTCTTAAAAATATTTTTGCCATCATTAATGTCATTTTCAATATTTTTATTAAGTAAAGCTGAAGCAGGACCACTATACATTGTTGATGCTTTCGTATCAAAATTTCTGGACCTAGAAAAGCTCTGCCTCATAAGTTTTGCCTGTGTTAAGGTGCCTTCTGCTTCAACTTTAACTGAAAATAAAATACAAAATGAAACAAACATTAATAAATATGTCATTTAAAAAAAATTGTGGAAAAAATGTTTAACAAAAAAAAAAAAAAAAAAAAAAAAAATCAACCCTCATTACTATTTAAATAAGCTAAATAAATTTAAATATTAGTTGCTTACTTGCGAAAAAATTGACTCGTAACTTGAGAAATTATAAGTTATAACGTTTTTGAACCAGATTATGAAAGGTAATAACGTCATTAAAACAATGACGTTAAATCATAAATAATAATAGTTCATAATCTGAAAACAACAATAAATTTTTATGACTCCTGAGAGGAGGCTATGCCTACCTAACAGAACGTCGACTCCGAGAATACTTTTGTAATAAAAAAATTGTGATTGACAGAGTTTCAAAAAATTTTAAACTATGATGTCAGTCACATCATCCTGAAAAATCATTAATATAATTAATAATTAATCCTTAATTTTAATAAGTTTTCACGAAAGCAACTATTTACTAATAGGATTTTTCTTTCTAGAAATAAGTACTACCTGTTGATATTCCCATCATCATTATTAGCATAATAATAATAATAATAATTCTTCTTCTTCTTCTTCATCTTCCTCTTTGCCCCAAGATTGGGGGTAAGGTGCGCTACAAGCATCGGAAAAGAAAAGCAGTAGGAGAACATGACAAACGTCGAAAAGAAAGCCCAGCCTTACCGCCCCCTCTGTACCATTAATTAGTGAGAGCTCGTCACAGACAGAAAATCCACCCTAGAGCATCATGGGACCGCGACGGACCCTCACTATGGTAAATCGTCAATGTAAGGGTTCATCCCCTGGCCCAGGTGGGCCACAACCATGCCCTCATACAAAACCCCGCCATTCTCTCCTATCATGCACCTTTATTCCTCGCCTCTGCCAAACTCACATTTCTCTCCTTCAGACATTCGTTCACCGACTCAATCCACTTTCTCTTCGGTCTCCCAGCCGGTCGGTTCCCAACACACTCTCCCACTATACATCCCGCTTAACAACCGCTTTCATTCATTCCTTTCCAACATGACGCAAACCATCTTCAACATAACTTCATTTATTCTCTCTATTACCCCTTTCTTCCACCACACAACTCTCTAATTACGTTCATTCCTCACTTTACTTAATTCTTTTCACACCTAGCATGCCCCTAAGATTGTCCATCTGAACAACATTGACTTAGATCTATACTTCTCATTCCAGACCATAGTCTCATTACCATACAATAACACAGGTAAAACATCCCTCATGTAAGACTCTAGCGCACTCAGACTTAGTCCCCTTAACATTCACCAACGATTTAATTGCACCAGCCACCTTCCTGCGCATTCACATCTTTCCTACTACACTCTGCCATCATCCGTTTCCTTCTCATCCTAACACATACCCTAAATCTTTAAACTCAGACCTTGCTCCAGCTGCTCATCATCTTACATAATAACCTCACACTTAGGACTGTCCTCCACTCAACAACCATAACCTTACTCTTATCTACGTTTCACTTTCAAACCCCTCCTTTTACATACCCTGCCAAATCTCTCCACCAATCTCTCAAACTCTCTCAGACTCGCCACACAGAAACAAATCATCCCGCATACAATAGGTAGGGCAGCCTCCACTCCTCTCCATTCTCCATCTATTCTAAACACCCATTTCCTGTCACGCCCACCTTCGATTCTTTCATAACCCCATCCTATAACAACATTGAATACCAAGGAGAACATAACTACAACCCTGTCTCACTTCCGCTAATTAATCCTAAACCAACCACCATTGACACCATTTATTTATTCTTACACACGCTTCACTATCGTCATACATACTTTTGATTCCATTCAGAAGCCTACCACCAACACCATATATCACTAATACCTGCCATAAGCTTCCCTATTAACTTCTATCTTATTATCTGCGTTTGTATATCCATAAACTAAAATATTTAATTTATCTCTTCTTCTCCCTCATTTTCTTCAATCATTTGTGTTTCAATGTAAGATTTGATCCACACATCCTCTTACCTTTCTAATAACGCACCTTTCTTTTCCACATCCATACCAGTCGTGTTCAGTCACTCGACGCACTCTTTCAACCAAAATATCCAGCATATACCTTCCCTACCAACTAATAATAATAATAATAATATTATTAATAATAATAATAATAATAATAATAATCATAAAAAGAAAAAAAGAAAAGAAAATAAGCGTGTCTTCCAT